>JANHFX010018663.1:37416-48327 GCA_027560015.1 Chloroceryle amazona | reverse complement strand
AAAAATATGAAAAGTCTGTGATTCATTAACTTCATTTGAACTATAGAACAATAGATCTTAGCCTTTAGGGTGTTTTCCCTGTTACTTAAAATTCCTACATATTTAAGAAGGAATTGCCTTTTCTCTAGGTAATTTTGAACTCTATAGTCTACATGTTTTCAATCTAAAGTGGAGAATTCTACAAGTTACTCAAGCCAGATCTTTAGGAAAATATTCATTCCCTGCAGTTGTTTAGGTGTACTTCTAGAGAAGTGCTTTAAAATCCTGTGAAAGTGAACAGTTTCATCCCTATTATATTCTCCAGCAGTTTCCTTATAAGCTAATATATTTTTATGAATACCACTTAGGAATAATTAAAATACCAAAAAAAAAGACACTCTCATTTTCGCATCAGTTGTTATAGTCTTACTCAGAAGTTTAATGGCTTTAGAAGATGTTTTTCCAAGCCCAGGTGTACTTTTTTCAGTTTAGTGTCTTCTTTGCCAGTGGAGCTTTAAGCCAGGTCCAAATTCCACAGGGCAGAGCAAGTTGGACATTTGTCTGGGAATGACAGGTTTTGTTTGTTTTGTTGTGGTTCAAAGCCTTCTGGATGCTTATTAAAAGAAGAAAATAGTCACTTGGTATTTTGTAAGAGTTCCGAATCTGTTTTTGTCTATCCTTCGTGTGAGAAAGACACCTGCACACAGATTCAGGGCACAAGTGAAGAATGTATTCTCCAGAATATTCCAGGATTTAGGAGACAGGATCAACCTTCAACCACTTGTTGAGGAGGTAAAATCTGTCTATTTAAATGGATCTATTTCTGTGTTACTGTTAACGTTTTACCTCTTTAAGAACAAAAAATTCAGCTAAGGTTTCTAAGTGCAGGCAAAAGGCAAATTTTCAGTGACTGCAGAGAGGGCTCCTGACGTGGTGGAGGGTGAAAGTCACAGCCAGGCTGATGTGGAGACTTATGAAGTATCTGTGATTATTGTTGTCCAGTTGTTCAACTTGGTCCAAACTAAATGCTTGGCATTTAGACAGCTACATCAGGACTTCTGGTCTACAAGCCAGATGCAGTAATTCATCCTGCCACTAGAATGGTCCTGGATAGAGCCCGATGTTTTCAATGTCCATCATAATTTCAAAAATTTCAAAACCTTAATTTTTAGAGCAGGTTCAGCTTCAGATTTCTAAGTCACCTGATATTTTTAGAAGTCTGCATTTCAGATCACCTGAGTAAGTTCAGCTCCCTCAAAACCCGTGACAGAGCCTAAATGAAGTTATTTCACAGTTTGAACCTAAACTATGGATATTGTATTAAAAATCAAACCAAATCATGACATATGTCCAAACATTTTTGAAAGAAAAGATATGGCTTGATGCTTACATCTGTAGATGTGGCATTGCACTCTGAATTAGAATACAATTTCCCTCCCAGTTTGAGACACCAAATGTGTCTCAGAAAGCCCACCATACCCTTTGTGTGCCTTAGTGTCCTTACTTGTAAACTCAGGAAAAGTGATTATTCATCACTGTGTTACATTTGAACATCAATTTTACAGCGAAAAATATTTATATATAGCAAGGGACTCTGTCCTTTTCTTCTCTTCCTCAGCTTTCCTCAGAGAAATACAACTTGGTTTTGATGCTACCAGCTTCAAACAAAACACTGCAAAATTAATGAGAAGAAGGGAGAGAGTAAGAAAATGTGAGCTTTTGTTTTTTTGTTTGTTTTTTTTTTTGTAAAAAGGATTGAGCAGTTCCAAAAGCTTCAACCTTTCAAGTGTCTTTTTTAATTGGAGTTACTATTGATACAAGGAAGCAGAAAACGCATCCTGGTAAATGTGGCCTGCAAGCTGAGCTGCAGTCACACATCCATACATGTACATCCATTAGATGTACACATGGCTGTGAAAGATAAACGCCCCCTTTCCCAAGGACACCGGCTGGGCCACGTGTGTGCGTGTGTGTGTGTTTTGAAGGCTGACAAGGCACCTCCGCCATTTCCTTGTTTTGAGGCCTACCCATGGACCACCGCACCGGCCCCCCTCTCTGTAATGTTATTATTATTCTGTCGTGAGCCCTTCTTTGGTCAGGATGTTACTTCATTTCCACCTTTTGTCTCAGGTTGAATGTGAATGATGCTCTTTCAGCAATATACAGTCGCTCGAGCTCCCTGCTGCAGCCTTACATAAATATACAACACCCGTCTCGGCCTATAACTCACTTCAGGCCTGGAAAAATAGTGACTTCCTTTATTGGCCAGATTCTTTCGCAATTCCCAACAGCTGTATGTTTTCACCTCCGAGGATCCTTATCTTCAAGTTTCCATTTGTCTCAGCACTATTCCAGTGGATTGCCAATAAAAATGATTCCCATTTTTATAACCCCTGAGAACGCAGGGAGCAGGCTTTCCAGAAAACAAAACAAAACAACAACTAATTTTTAGCAGAAAGAAAAAAAAAAAAAAAAAGGCTCCATGCAACTTACCAGAAGGCAGGATTTAGCCTTCACAGAATTATTTGAAAGTGTGCAACTTCCCAAGGATTCATTGCAACTCCACAGAGATGGGAACGGAGACTTCCAGCAATCTCTAACGCCGTTCAATCAAGGACTCTTAATTTTCCATTTGAGCAAGAGGAACAGCTCCAAATGGAACATTTATTAACACATGCGCCTCACACACACAAAGAGAGCTATATTTACAAAGAATTAAACTTGAGAGCATGAAATAGCCTTGTAACCATATGACAAAGATACACTTAAAGAGATGTAAACACTAGGTGCAGGGAAATTTGCCAGGTTAGAGTCAGCTGTATCACTCTGTTTTATTACTATACAACTGTTTACTGAGAAAAGACAGATGATTGCTGATATACTCTGTGTGTTATCATAAGGGCTTGCTTGGGAGCTCTTTGTGACTGACAATTGCTACAGCCCTATGCAAAAACCTGGCTTGGGGAGTTGTTTTTCTTTTAATTCTTCTCTGTCCATCATTCCAAAGCATTAACAATTCTTTTAGAAAAGCAAACTGGCAAAGCATCCTGAGTGTTTTGTATCACTCCCGTGAGACAGTCACTAAACAAGTTTAAATCATTCTTTCTTTTTCTTATGGTGTTATTGGTTTTGGTTCTTCCAAGTATAAATTTTTTAAAGGCTCTCCCCTGTCTGGGCTGGGTAAGTCCCAGGTTGAGGCATCCCTTCCCTGCTTAAGTCTTGAAGAAAACACTATGAAGTACCTTTATTATAGTTCTCAGCTCCAATTCTACTACTAACAGCTCCTAGCAGTGGCTCCAGAGGAGAAGCAGTGTTCCTGTGTCTCCCTGGAGATGTGCAAAGCTGCCATCAGGTTGCTCTAAAATGTGTTTGAAGGAATCCAAAAGAGGATCTAATGCAGCACGTGTGCCTTCTCTCATCTGTTTCGTCTCCATGACCAAGAAAAGGAGTTCCAGGAATCTGAGAGAGCAGGTTTGGAGCATATTATGCTTTCTTTATCCTTAGTGGGGTCACGGTGCCAGGCCTGCATTGTAAGGCAGCCTTCAGCAGTGCTCTTTGCTGCTTGCAGAAGTAGGTTCCTGAACCAGAGATGGAGGGGACAGGAGGTGAGGAGGTGAGACATATGCAGGCAGTGGTAGCCACCCCTCCATTTCCACCACTGCAGATATTTGTACAGCAGGGAATTCAAACCCCGGTTTGTCCCACTTCATTTCAGATACTCAAAGCACTCAAGTTATGAAACAAATCTCTCTAGGCTTCCTCTGTATTCAACAGAGAACAAGAGGGATGTTCAGAAGGGCAGAATCATCCCTCACGGTTTCTTCTAGCTGGGATGAACCCAGGCCCTACTATTTGCTGTCACTGAACCAGAAACCCACCATCACCTCCTGCTTCTTTACTATCTCTCTTCCCTGGCTTGTGACAAAAATGTTTGGCCTGTTCTTAGGTTCAAGTATTTTGCTGTGTCTCGCCCGGGGAGAGGAGGGGAAGGGTTCTTTCCTTATGGGTTCCTGATCTAAATGAATTATTGCGAGGCACTTTTTTTAAAGGCTCAGAAAGGGGATTTGAAGCTATTGTATTTATCTGACCGTTATGAGCACTGTAAAACATGCTGTTTCACATTGTAACATAAGCTCTTTTTTAAAGTATGCCCAGAGTATTTGTAATTGTTATCAGGCCCAGATGTATCCGAGTGTCAGCATGAAGCACTGAGAGTTGGCTCAGATGTACAGAATGTAATTAGCTCAAAGCCCTGTGCGCTTAGTTTGTAGTGGAAGCACAGACTGATAATAAAACCAAAAAAAATGAAAGTGGCAAAGGTTAAAATCTATTGTTCACAGCGCTAAAGCTGTTCTGGGGGAAGTCAGTGCCGGCTGCTGCAGTGCTGGAGTGCTCAGGCTCCAAACGAGATCAGAAGTGAGCCAGTGACAAAGGTTAGTTCAAAATAGGTGATGATAGACTAACATTAAATTGACATTATTCTCACAATAGTGGCCCAGACATTTGGTCTATCTAGTCTGGTATCCTGCCTCTGACTTTCGCCAATCCCTCATGTGTCCGGAGGAAGAATAGCATATGATCCACACACCCACTTCCCGCTGAGCTTCCAGTGACTTGTGAAATCCCAGATGTGGTGGGAGTGCAGTGATGGTACAAATGGTTCCTGAACTGCATGGGAACCATCTATTCACATCTACATGGCTGCCAACTAGCTTAGCTTGGGGGGGTGGGTTTTGTGTGTTGTTTTTGTCATATCCAGGAAAAATCTGATTTTCTGATAGACAAGTTACTGAGAACATATGAACATCCCTCATCTCCACCCACTGCTGCCCTCTACTGAGTGGGAGCAGAAACACATGTCCAGGTTTCCCGAGTGCAGTGCTGCCTAAATTAAAGTCTCCTCTTGCTTGAGTGACTTTAAAGCAGGTGGATTTGATCTCTATCCCTACAGCCACTATGACATTTCCAAAGGCTGCTTTGTGCACTATGGTGACAAGCATGACTTTCTAAGGTGGCTACCAGCTCATTAAAATACAGACACTCTCTGAGTTGATTGTTGTTAAGGAGACAAATCTTAACACTTGGAAAAAGCTCTGATAGTTACAGTCCTCTGCATCGATATAATGCATAGAGATGTTGGTGTATTTAAATTTGGATGTGTGCACTTGCATCACATTCACAAATGCAATAAACAATATCTAATAACATTAATAAGGCACAGGCACATACCAGTTCACAACAGGAAATTCAAATACGAGAGTGACACGCTGATCTCAACCCCCTGTTTAGAGAAAATAAGTCAGAACAGCTTGAGTGAAGGACAGAGTGTCACAGCCTTAACTTGAACATTTCCTGGCTTTTGTTGGTTTGTTTCACAGCCTTCACATTCCTTAAACATAGGTTTGTTTGATTTTAATTTCCTTTTCTTGGTTAAAAGAATGAAGAAACATGTTTGAGGGGTGCCCTGAGCATGATTTCTTTTCACAGACACAGCTGAAATTTCCTATGTTTGTTTTTTCTTTTACGATGTTTAGTGTTAAAGACGAACTTCTGGGGAGGTGATGCAGCCAGCTACAGAGCATGTGTTTCAAGACAAGAAGGACTGTCTCAGGGCTATGCTGACCATTCAGCATGTGGTGTACTTTGGTTCATGTTCTTCTTTGTCACAGATTTCACTCAGGGACCTTAATCAAGCCGCTGCATATTAGGCTCTGCATGGGGATTGTAGTGTTGCAGTGTTTAATTTTGCAGTATTTGTTTCACAGGTGGTTAAAAAAAAAAAATTGGGTAAACCTGATCTGTTTGGGGCACATGAGAGAAGGGTCAGCCTCACTTGGTCTCTTGAAAGCAAGTCCAACTACCTGCATTTCTTTTATGATTTTCATGCTGAAGTGCACAAGGGCTGCTCTCTTAAATCCCATCTTCCCCAGAGCTTGAAAACCTCAGACCTTGCTTCACAATTCAGACCCACCACCCACAGCCCTTTCTCAGTCCCATGCCATATGATAATATCACATAAATATAAAGTTCTGCTAAGTGAGAACCTTCCTTCCACTTCCAAATTGCTGTTATCACCTCACTTTATCCCTCCTACTCACCCCTTTTCTCTAAAAGGATTCCTATAGAGGTACCAGAGGCTTGGCCATTGCCCTCTTCATATTTTCCCATGTAGAGCTATATCTTGAAACTGTATTTCAGGAATTCGCTTCACCTGCATGATGCTATTTTTGTTGTGACTCTTCTAATCCAATTACAGAGGGAACATTCATGTACTTTCTATTTCTCTGGATTATAGAAAGAGATCCAGGAAGCTAAGAAAGGATTGCAGAGCCATCAAGAAATAGGCATAAAAGAGGGAGAGAATGGAAGGGAAGGGAAATTTCCAGTAGCATTGGCTCATTTCACTGGTGGTCATGAAGGGAATAGTTTCTGAAAGACTTTTAGTCCAGAGCCTGGACGCAAAGCCCAGCAAAGGTTATAAAACTGCATTAGTAGGTGCAGTAAAATAGGTCTTCAGAATGCTCCAAATGGATTATCTATAACAGTGAAATAGCACAAGGGCAGAGATGAGGGGAAAATGGCAGCATTGAAATGACTTCAAGAGCTCCTCAGAAAGGGAATTCTCCCCACCCACTCCTTTCCCTCTCTCCCGGGATTTTGCAGGCTCTCACACCTCCAATTACTCATTAATTTCTTCCCCTCTAGCCTCAGTTCTGCAAAGTCAACATGGCTTATGAAAATCAAGTTGTATTCTGTATACTTAATACATCATCTCTAAGAATAATCATTTTGGAATCTGAACTTGTTTCTGTTATCTGGCTCAGCTTGACAATGATTTATGAAGCAGAAAACAAGACAGCTTCATTTTCATAAGGCAGCCTGAACCTTCTGGACAAGGAAGAGCTCTGAAAGTTGTTTTGACTAGTAAACTGAAACAAACATGACACAAAAGTCAATACAACTGCAACATCAGCCTCTCATTTTACAAAGTAACTTTCCTCGGCTAGAGCAATCTGACAGTCAAAATGTTGTGATATTCGATAACATTCTGCATCTTCACTAATTACAACTGCAGGGTACTTGCTGTGATGGACATTTTAGATGCAAACGAAATACACGGCAGCCATTCATGTCTGGTTAGCAGTTAAAAGGACACTGTCATCGCATTTGGCTTACATTTTATTCCTATAGGTAGAGATATTACACATTATATTTGAACAGTAATCTGGATTTATATTAGCTCTCTGAAAATATAAACTGAGTTATGTGAATCTGTACATGTTTATTTGATGATGTGTGTGTTGAAATACATGTGATTGATTCTTTGGAATTTCATTCTATATTTGCTGCCATTATGCAATACTGAGAAACTCAAAGATGTAATTCCCATGAAGATCTTAGAAAAAGCCTTACAATTTTAGTTCCAGTAGATTCTCCACCCATTGCTAGTAATATAAAACATATGGTGTATGCCAGAGACACTGCAGATATATATCTACTGCTTAGCTTATTGCACTCCTTCTAACGTGTAATAAGTGATATAGATAATATAAACGTTTCCATATTAGGTTAATTTATTTCAAGCCTTTCCTTAATGACTTATAAAACAAATAAGCAAAGTGAGCATGGTGGAAAACATTATGAAATGAGGCAAACTGAAATTTTTTGCGTTATGTAAAATGTCAGTAGAAATAATTTATTTTTTATTATGTCTAAACAGACACACAGAAAGTGAAGTTACTCTATCCACTAACATTATGCAGATCTAGTTGAAATATTTCAAAGTACATTTTGGAGGATTTTTTTTCAAACTACTGTTCACTGTCTAGATTGTTATTACTGCTACAGGTAATGTTTTTGATATGTTTTATAGTTTGTTTGTTTTTTTATGGTATCCATCCAAAGTTTGCCTTTCATCTGGGTTAAACTGGCACTAAATTGATCCAAATTTTGAAGCAGTATATTTATAAAACAGAACCATCAAGAAAAGCTATTAAAGAATATGGCCAGTCGATTTTAAGCGAAAAGTGTCCATTCCAAGATTTCTTGAAATCAACTGTCAGTGGACTCCTAAACAGACCCTAGAAGATACTGTGGCACATTGCAGCCCTTGAGAAAGAGTTCAATGGCAAGGAGCTGCTGATTTATTCATTTACTTGCTTTACCATGAGAAGGGCTTCCAAGAAAGCAAAGCTGGGCTGTGCAAGGCCTTTCCTCTGCTCTCACTGGAGCAATCAGGAGTAGCTCCGCTTTAAATCCATACGCCTGCATGGTCAGAAACATGTCCATCATTGCTCTTCATCCTATCCCTCTGCCTCCCTAGAGCACTTTTTATTCGTATTCTCTAGCTGTGAGCTTACGTGTAGCTCCGCTGGTTTTTACTCCTCCCTCTCAAATGTGATTTTTTTTTCCCTGCCCTTTCTTTCTTCAGATCAGTAAAACCAAGAGCACAGGACACTCAGAGAATATTTGATTTTTGAAGCTTTACAGTTAAGTCAGTCAAATGTGGGCTAAAAAGCACTGATGTTTCAGTCCCAGCATCAGTACGGAAGTAGATTGTGTACTTGACTTTAACAATCTTCCAAGATATAAAGCCATTTGACTGAGGTCATACTTAAGATAATAAAACTCTCTTTGATGAGGTTCATTTACATATTTGTTTTCCTTGCCTGAGCCCATTTTTTTTTTTGTATAGATTTAGTGCAGTTGTTTACAATGCTGGAATTTTTATGATTAAGGTCATACATGAGAATATTTACAACGTCAGGAATAAACATGACTCCTATTTAAGAAGCATATCCTGTTCCCAAATGATATCCAAGCCCTGCTTATAATGTCATGCATTTGCAGAGCACTTAATAAATGTTTATTTTCAAATAGAATTATAAACAATTCTTGCACTGTTGCGGTAGGACATGGACTTTACATCTCTTGACATTAGCACAGTAGATATTCATTAGGCAATATATGCCTCTTTTAGAGGTAGTTTGACCTCCAACCCTGTCTGCAGAGGGCAACCCCTTGCTTTGTGACACCCTGGCTTGCAAATGATGCTTTAACTCGTATCTCAAAGCGTCCAAGGAAACGCTTTAAATAAATAAATGCACGCAAACATGTCTTGAATATTTAAAATAAATTAAAGTTAGCATACAAGCTTCAGGCCACCATTACCTGCCGAGAATGATGAATTTTGGGGTGATGGGGCAGGCAGTCAGTTGAAACAGTAACGATATCACAAATATTTTCAGAAAAGTGACCAAGAGCTTGGGTTTGTTTTGTTTTGCTTTCCGGCTCATGGCCCCTGCCCTTTTGTATGAAATGCACAGACATTCTGGCAACAGACCTCTCTTGTTGGAGGGGCAGAGAAGAAAAAAAGAATCACCAGAAAAAACAATGGGGAGATGTAACACGTGCACTGTAATTAGATGAGGAAGCCATTAATTATGTTGTTTCCAATATCCTCTAAAAGGGTTGCCCACCCCTAACTACATATTTATACATATTTACTTGTTAATCAATAAGGGAAAATGGCTACATTATTTTGATTAAAACATCAACCAAATGTGTGGCAATAAAATCAAATTTCAGGGGGAAGGTAAAAAAAAATGAAAGAGAGAGAGAATGAGAGAGATAGCTATGTATGCCTTCCTCCAGCCCATGATATATGGTATTTTCAGGCTGCTAGGAGAGCAGACACATTAAGAAAATAGTGCTAATGATATTAAAGTACTTTACAAGGCTTGTTACTAAGCGCTGACAAACCTGTCAAGTGTATAATGTAGGAGGCTATTGTAGCGTTCTCAGAAAACCATACCTCTGCCCCATTTCAGTGCAATCTCCTAATAATGGAGCTGCTATAAATTCTAGCCAGCAATGGGACAGACTCCTGGCTTCTCACCCCAATGTGAAGACATGATAAATATAAAAGAAAATGGCTGTCAGTTTTGGCGCCCGAACCTTATTACAAAGTCTTAATCTTACTGGCCTCAGCACCTTTTATCACCGCCTTGTTATGAGCTGATGGCTTTTTTATTTGCTGGGAGATGGAGGATGTGTCATTTGATGTCCTTTTATGTAGCCACTGCTCTGTCCTCTCATGGAAAAAGAATCTTTTTTTATATGTTTATTACAGTAACCGATTAAATGCAAGGCTCATGCTGTGTTTGGTGCAAGCATCTTCCTGGCTGATTTTTGCAGAAGCTCGGATTAGATAGGCATATGCAGAGTTATTAAGCATGTGGGCACAATGAAGTGTTATTTTTATTTTCCTTCTCCTGGAGTGTTGGCATTGCTGTTGGTGTTATTATTTATTATTATTTATTGTTTTGTTTTCTGTATGGATTTTTCCCTCTTGCCAAGGTCAGAAAGAAACCGTAAGTCCTGGCTCATTCTCTTTCATTCTTCCCCCCACCCCCGCTCTCTTCCTCTTTGCAAGTGTCAGCCACAGAGATGATGGGCCTGTAAACAAAGTTTGACTCAAAACTCAGCTCAGGTTCAATCAGTTTGAACTTTAAGATGAGATATCTCACAATTATCTAAATATTATTCCTAAACCTCACAGCTGACTTCCTGTCTTCTTCGTTTATGGCAAACAAAAGACTGAACTCCACTTGAAACAATGACCCTGTCAGAGCCCTTATCCCCCCAAGAACTGCAGCAAAGTGCCAGCATCAGGTACTTAACTCAAGATGACATTGATGGGTTGCTTTCAAGCTGTGGCCGGAGACTCCATCACTTGTTCTTATCCTCAATGTGAAGACGGGGTGGCCTACTTTGTTGCTGCAGAGGAGTCCCCTTCCTCTGATTTTGTCTGCCAGATGGTGACCAGGCTCTGAGCGGGGCTGGACCCATTAGCCGAGCTCACCGTCTAGTGGCTGCCAGTGTGAGGGGTCTGGGGGGGTCGGCAGGCAAGAGCTGAAGCAGGACCTGTCG
>JANHFX010018663.1:20000-37316 GCA_027560015.1 Chloroceryle amazona | reverse complement strand
CTGCAGAGGAGTCCGCTTGCTCTGCTTTTGTCTGCCAGGGGGCGACCAGGGTCTCAGCAGGGCTGGACCCATTAGCCGAGCTCCCCATCTAGTGGCTGCCAGCGTGAGGGGTCTGGGGGGGTCGGCAGGCAGGAGCTGAAGCAGGACCTGTCGCCCTCCAAAGGCCAAAGCTAAAGCAAGGAAGAGGGCAAAAGAAAAAAAAAAAAAAATTAGATTTTCCAACCAAGTATCAGTGAGGGGAAGTTTGTCTTCCTGTGAGTCAGTCTGGGCTCCTCTGAGCTGTACCTTGACTTTCCTGAGATGCTGGCACCAGCTGCAGGTACTCACAGCTCATAAGAACAGAGAGTATATGTGCACACAAATGCTCTGTAACACAGAAATGCCCAACAGAAATGTGCACGGTCTCCTGTGCCTACTCCTGTTTCCTATGAAGGCTCCAATAGGCAACGGCCACATTTAGCTGACCATCATGTCATCATGCAGGGACGTTATCAAGGAATCTCCTTGCAAAATGTAATTTACAATCTAAATGGATTTAGGAGAAAATGCAGCAGGAATAAGAAATATAAAGATGTTTAAAGACATCTCTAACTTGCCTCAGTAGATCAGTGGCAGAGCTAGGAGTAAAACGTTCTTGAGTCTGGGACTCTCCTGAGCCAAACTGGCTGTTCTCCATCTACGTATATTAGATGACTTGTCATGTAGATACAGATATATATGATGTGAGGTTTATTTTTAGCCTACATCTCACAAGCAATTAGATTTCTATGAGTTGCATACGGCTAGGCAGTTGGGCAAAGGATGGAGACCCTACGGATCCTGATTATGGGAAAACGCTGAGCCTGAGCTCACACATTATTTGACATCAGAAAATGTGCAGGGGATCAAGTGTCTCTCACCCTCCCTCTTGCTCAATATTGTCCCAGCTATGGAAAGAATTTCAGTATGAGCTCTCACCATTCTGGAGATCACACTCAATCACCCATAAGAAGTTTGGTCAGTTCTGCTGCATAATGAGCTGTTGTAGGGATGAATACAGCTGGAAGGTTGAGTGGTACACCCTGCAGTGAAAGTCTCTTTCTCTCCCTTACCAGTTACTGGTCATATGCTGTATTGGTGTTGCTAAAAGAGAACAGTATAAGAGCCACAGCTTCTTAAGCTTGTTTCCACAAAGATATATCTGGTGATACACTTATTAGAATATGAACTGTGAAAGAGGAATGAATGGTTTGACTGGGGATATGAAGGGATATATGCAAAGTTTCCTATGATTGCATCTATCACATATAGTGCCACTCTGAATCTCCTTATATCCTGGGGAAAAGATGTCTCAATATCCCTTATTCTGAGTTATCATCCTGTTGTTAATATGCAGCTAAAGTAAAACAAAATGGTCCTTAATACATCCTGGGGTATTAGCTTGTTGCGCATCTTTGGAAGTGTGTTTGCACTTTAAAAGCAACCTTCAGGGTGAGAGAGCACAGGAACAGTGTGATAGTTACTGTAATAAGGCACTTGTGGTTTGCTACAGCACAGGGGGAAGAAAAACAATTGATGAAAAACTCAATAGGATGGGAAAGGCAAATTGCTTGGCTGGAGATTTAATTAAAAAGGAAACAGCCCTCCCTATTTAAAGGTCGGTTTGCACCCCTTAAATTACCAAAAGAACTCGGGGCTGAAATCAACACACGATGCATGTTAATAAGAGAGAGCAGCAGGCTGCAGGACTGATCCAGCTCTTCTCAGGCAGGGCTAGCAGGCTGTGAGACATGGCCAGTGCATGCCAGTTATCACTGAGACCTGACTCCTAGAGTAAGCTACACACTGGCTACTACAGAAGCTGTCTACAGCAGATACGATGCTAATCTGGATCATGTGGAACATGCAGAATAAAAGTAATGTGGCTTAAGTCAGTTTGCCTTTTCCCTGCTCCTATCTCCCAGCCCTCCTCAACAGACCTTTATATATTACTGTTGGCTTTGTGCATCACTTTCAGTGCTATGAATACCTCTCTCCCACGGGAGAACTTGATGAAGGTTATCCATTGTCACCCAGTGTTATACTGGGATGTCAGGACACCTTGAATAAACGGTTTACATGAGATGTTGCCTCTAAGTGCATCCTCGGAAAAAACTGCCATTGCCCTTTGCAGAGAAAGTTAACATCATAAAGTGAAGGCTGCCTCCAACCAAATGGGAATGACATTGCAGATTAAGGGCTCTTTAAATTATGCATTTGGTTCAGACTCCCAGGGAGACAGTATATGAGATAAAGCCAGCAGACTTACTCTGCAGTGTGGCTCTGGAACCAAAGACATTTTAAAAACATTTTTCCAAAGAAACTTCTGTAGAAGTAAAAAAAAAAAAAAACAACCAAACCTAAAAACAACAAATCCAAGCCAACAAAAAACTTGGTCATATCTTTAAGTGAACATATTATTCAAATGGGGAAAAAAGAGAAGTGAAGAAAGGGGAAAGAAAATTTCTCAGGGCTTTAGCAGGATGGCGACTACATCCCAGTTTTAATGACAGGTTTCTGATTTATGTTGAAATTCCTGTTAGTAGAACTGGGACTACTTTTCCCAAACCTTTATTAGATTCAAAATGGTCTTATTTGCTTTCCAGGCTGATCACCCCCATGCACTCAATGTCCCTGGCAACACTGAAGTATTCAGGGCATCCACACAGTTTGTACCTGCTGAGACAGATTTGAGAAAAAAACCTCTTGGTTCTCCTGTTTGCATGCAGCTCTGTAACCTGTAACTTCCTGCCTTCATTTAGCAGAGTTTAAATTGCAAATTCATGTTTCTTAAAAATGCTGTAACATCATAAGTGGGACAGTTTTATGACAGCTCTGAATTACCAGACAATACTGACACATGCCGCGTGCACTTACTTTGCCTACCAGTTATGGCTGTATTTATCTGCCCATATGTCACTCTGTGTCTAACGCATCTATTTACCACGTTAGAGATGGATATTCCACAATTGAGGGCTCTTAGTGCATCCTTTAAAATTTAAAAAAAATAGGAAAAAAAATCTCGTTCCTCAGATAATTTATTTTATAGGTGATAGTTCTGCCTTTTTTAGAGATTTTGCATGCATGTCTCTGCAGTTCTTTTTTCCAGATGACACTGATTTGGAACTTTTCCCTGACAGGCAAAATGGGCTGGATCTTCATTTTTTTTTTGATAGTAAAACACAGAGACGGCACTCACAGGCGTCTGTAGGTGAATCTGGGTTGGCTTATGCAGAAGATATACTCCCTTGGCTGGTAGATTGACATAAGAATTCAAAACGAACCTTCACTGAAGATATGTCAGTCTTGCTCACCCTCTTTCCCTCCTCCACAGACACACACACAACTCAAATTGTTGTGAGTCTCCCTGCCTGCTTTTGTGCAGCCAGCTGGCACCAACCAGTCACATTTCTGGTCAAATAAGAGAAGTTCCTAGCACAAAGTCACTGGTGACCAGAAGGGACAGGCAGCTGGCGGAGAGTGGTTCAGTCTACACTTCCATGCAGCGAAAGCAGATTGAATAAGCTCTGAGGTTCCTCCTGGATGTATTGCTCAAACAGGAGAAATTGTCAATTGATAGGTAGCTCTCCTCTCCCTGTGGTGACAAAACCTGGGTACAATAAGGCGCTTTTGTGTTTTATTTTATGCTAGGATTCTAATGTGTTTTTGTAGCTTTAGCTGTATTTCTAAAGAACAGGCAGTAAAAGTTCCAGAAAACTTATAAGATTGTCAAATGTGCAGAAGATATATATATATGTATATGTAAGAATGCACACATATATGGAGAAAGAGGCACAGTGAGAAAAAGAGAGAAGCATATGTATATTTAGATGCATGTATATTATGCATACATATAAATATGCATTTTTTTAGGACCTTTACCTAGATATGTGATCTGCTTTGACCACTATTCACCAACATACTTTGCATTTTACTCTTAATTGTTATGAGCCAGAATCAGGGTGATATTTATTCATCCAAAAGAAACCAAAATGTTCTGTCCAAGTACACCAACAGATGCAGCTCCCTGTGATTCAAATCCCGCAAGAGTTTTGCCTAAGCTGGAGTTGCCTATACTTTAAAAGAATCATTTCTGCCATCACAGTAGTGCTGCCATTTTGTGATGAAACACAGCAACTCTGTAATGAAGCACAGAAGCACTTCACAGTAAGCCAGGCCCAAGTCTGAAGTATAGTATGTCCAACAGAGATCACCAGGGAGAATAATTTAGACTGAGTCTGAAGATTTTCCACCAAATCGTTATCTTGCAAAAATCTCCCAAAGTCATTAGCACCTACAAGTTGTTTTACCTCATGGTCAAAAATTATCTGCTCCTACCACATAAAGCCATTATAATTGTTCTTTGGGTGCAATTCAGTGATTCTGAGGACTGCGAGTCCTTCAATCTGCTACCACTTTCTTGCAGCATTTGAAGCTTGAACATCTGCATCCCACTGGAGAAGGTCTAGAAGCCAGGTATTGACCAGATCTGACTGCTCATGAGAACGCAGAGAAAGATGAGATCACCTCCTTCTTCCACAGATAAGGAGAAATCCAGCTTTTTTTACTAGACAGACAGGGAAATTACTCCTTCAAGGTAGAGCAAGAGCAATTGCACTATCCCCTTAATCAGTACTTGCAGCATATCAAGCTCATCATCTTGATGGTAATAGCTGTTTGACAAGTCAGGATAAAAGTGATAGTCTTCTGAAAATGAGATAACAATCCAGTTTAGAAAGGAACCAAAAGGAGAGAAAAGGAAAAAAAAAACAAACAACAACAACAAAAAAGCAAACAACATGAAAAAGAGTTATGACCCAGTGTGAGGTGTCTGTTAATTTAATTTCATCTGAGGATAACCATTTGCCCAAAAACGTTGTCCATGAGTCACGTATAGTACTTCAATCTGTCATCTTGCATTGACCTAGCTAACATGGAAATATACTGCTCTGAGCTTTTGTCAAGCTTACCAGCTTGGTCTAAAATTTGATGATTTCTTTTTTAGACCATAACTGTGCTGAGCTATCTGCTTCCACTTTCTTCTCTCGCATGCAGAGAGCTCAAAATGGAAAATTCATCCAAATGCAAAAAGAAACAGCATGATCTGGCTCACAGCTCCTCAGAAGTACAGGCAAAATTGAATTTTACTGTTTTCCTAAAAACGAAGGCCCAGAGTCAAGCCAAAGCTATCATAGAAAAGGGAAAGGGAAATAGCTGCAGCAGAAGAGGAATGAAAAGAGCTAGGCAGAGCAGCAATGTGCCATTCCCACTGTTATAAGAATTTCAACACTGTTTTAATTTAGCAGCAATTATCTTTAAAAAGTTGTTTACAAACTTTTACAAGAGTCAACTGCAAGAAACGGTTTGTTGGATGTATTGTTAGATAGCAATATAATTATTTCACATTATTCTGTAGCTGAATCAGTAGTAGAAATTACTTCAGTCTTGACATGGTTAATTTTGAGAAGAGGTACCAGCTGGGCAGGTTGCTGGTCTTCAACTGCTGAAGTCTCTCTGAAAATGCAGCTTTCAGTTCAAATATTTATAATGTCAGAATTAGTTTTCTGGGAATCTTCTCTACTCTCTCTTTAAGGCAACTAAAATTCCTGACAGTGAACTTGTTTCCTGGAAGCAGAAGGGGAGAAAATACAATCAAAGTAAATGTATTTAAAACTAGATAAATCTTCATACAGCTTCTTTTGAACATTTTGTGTCCTCTGGTATTTGCTCTGCTCTCGTTGTTGCTTCCCGCACTTCAGTTATCAATCTCTCTATGCTGTTAAAACTCTGCCACCAGAACTCTACTGTAAAACACAGCAAATTCTGAGAAATTCAGTGTCAGGGTATTCCAGCAATGGGATCAGTGACTTCTTACTGAACCTGTCGCCCAGTACTCTTCACCCCCACTGAAAGAAAACCAGCAAACACTAGACAACCTAAACCAATCCAGAACAGCCGTCTGTTTTTAAGCTGAGGAAGGAGTATTCCATGGAAGCCATGCCATACAATCTACAATCTTAGAAGCTGTGCTAAATGGACAGGAGAATGGGAGGCGGAGAATGAGCAGGAATGTGTTCTTACAGCGCGTTCAGCAGATTAAAGGCTTACCTGAGGTTTATCAGAAAAGCAATCGTAAAGAAACGAAGCCGGGATTTTTGCAAGCATGACCTTCCTTGCATGATTTCCTGCATTTTCAAAATCTACAAGGAACTGGGTCCTTTTAAACCTGTTCTTGAAATCTGTGGCGTCACCAAGGTCGCTTACATGTTTTATTTTTCTCACACATTGTCTTAGTCTAGGAATGCCCTTTATATTCAGCTTTTTCCACCAGTAGGACCTTCAGATCCTAACCAAAGTCCTACAAACACATGGGACCACCTTTGTTGTTGAGGAGACCTTGCAATCTAAATAGATCAGACAAGGTAAGAAGAGAAATGGAAACACATTAAGGGATAATGATTTGTCCATGCTCTTAAAGAACTCCTTGGCATCAAAGTAAGCCCAGATCTCTGCCTGAGGCCTTGCTGTCAGCTAGCCAAACAGATATGGAAAGACTAATAAAAATTAGTCAATATTCAGATGGTGCCATAGTATCTTATTATTTAATGAAACTGCGTAGGAAAGGAAGAAAGGAGATGCAATGCATCTAAAAGATCTCTATTTCAGCAGATTCCTTCCCTTATGAAGATTAAGAGGGAGGCACTGGGGCAAGGAGGATTTTTTTCACTGTCTAATAACACTTAAGCCAAAGTGTTTTGAACAACACTAATTGCCCCTCAGATTTTTACATTGCTTTATGACAGAGCAAATTTTGCCACAGATATTTCTTCCTGGAAGAATGTTTTGCACCGGCCACTTGTTGATTCCCCACTTCTATTTTATTTTTCCCCCTTCTGGTTCATTTCTGGTTTTCAGCAGCATGCTGCGACTTCTTTAGCCTGATCAATAGTCCCGATGTAGTGAGGTGGGATTTTTTACCAGCATGACAGCCTGTCTCTCTCCAACACAGCAGCACACCCCTAGCAGGATCTCTGCTCAGCGTGAAGAGGTTATCTCTGAATACAGGTAACTGGCTGCTGAAAGCCATTTAGATTTTTGGAGAAGAGGTGGTCACAGTCAGGCAAGGTCTCTAACCCACGTTCCACCCTGGTAACATGACAAGCTCTGCAACTTATATCATTCTGAGTAATGTTCTCCATCACACGCAATTCACCTTCCTACCTTCCTTTCTGTTGGCTTTTTTTTTGTTGTTTTTTTTTTTTTCCCTTTTCAGCTGGCTTTGTTGTTTGTGTGGTGTCAGTAGGAATGTGCTTGGAGCAGAGTTATATGGCATCATTTGGAGAAACATTGCGTTAATAACCAGAGTTCAAGGGCAAAGGATATAAACGGAGCAAATTACAAGTCTGAGCAGATATATGGCTTTTGCTAAAAGGGACACAGGCTGCTACTTTTATTTACTGGGTGCTGGAGTGCTTGTAAAAAGGTACAGGAAAACATGAATACATTTTTAAATGATACTTTGTAGTTTGGAAAAGAAATGCAAATTTTCAATCTAGACAGAATGACTGTTCGAGGGGGGGGAAAAACCCCTCTAAATTACCTACCCTTGTAGTGACTTAGCATTTTTAAATATACAATAGTCAAGCACTAGCATCATTCAGATGTTAGTGACCCAACTTTGCCCTGACTGAAATTTGGAGGTATTAAAGCAGACATTAACAATAAAACAATGGCAAGTTCAGAGCAACCATTCATCTAACCTCAGCTGTAATTAAATTTCTGCTTTGAATGGCTCAATCCCCACCCTTGATCCTCTGGGTTCAGCCGCCACCTCTCCGTTATCTCCAGATTAGGTGGCAAACCTACTGCCTCTGTGACTCAGCAAAAACCCCAAACCCCAGTCCCTGGAGGGATCAAAGTCAGCTAAAAGGCTGGAGATTTTCAGGCAAATTCTGCCAGCTTGTCACAGGGTGGGATTATTTCATTTCACAGCCTGTAATACAATTTCATGTACTGCTATTGAGTGTGGCAATAACTAACTGGAACATTTTGTTTATCTGATTTTCTGAGCCTGCAGATTCATCACTAGTTTTATTTCATTTTTCTTAAGTGTTTCATAATTTATTTTTTCTAAAATACAAGATACTACTGAAATTCATTTTTCTACCATTACTAGACATATATTACTGATGATTACCAGGCAAGATATACAATGCAGCCTATAAATAATAATTTCCTCTGGTGAAAGGATATTCAAAATAAAATCTTTCCTATTTCAATTCTTTGACTGTCTATTTTTTTAAAATCAGCTCTGACAGCATTGTTTTTACAGCTTGTTCTGCAAGTGTGCAAATAAAAAAAAAAAACCCAAAACCCACAAAACAAAACAAACTCAAACAAAAAACACCAAAACTCAAAACAGTTTAAAAAATGACTTTTCTGAAAACATCTGGTCTCCCTCCTTTGTCACAGTGCCACAGAAAATATTTCATCTAGCAAATTGCAGGTGATTTTTAAACACACAGAAGTTACAAAATATTACAGAAAGATTTGCTTCTATCTGCTTCTGGTTTGTAATGCAAGCATGAATGCAAAGATGCACATGTAGAGCATTAAAAAAAGAGAGAGAAAAATCATAATCTGAGCGGGGAAGAAGAAAATGCTAAAGGATTATTTCACATTATTCTCAAAAAATATTAAACTTTTCTTGGTTTTGCTCCATAGAGTTTACAGGACACTTCCTTGCTTGCTGGGTTCTGAGCCTGCATTTTTACACAAAACAGGGTTTATTATGATTTTTATGTCATACAATATAACAACAGATGTGCACATTTGAATCAGATATAAATAAGAAAAGCAGAAACTATTTAAGTATGAGATTGAGTTCTGTAGGGTCTTTTTTTATCTATATATGCTGTGCACTGTTCAGAGCAGAGATCACAATTTAACTCACGGATCAGTAGAGTTATATTTTATAACCACTGTAAGCACCTGGGCTTTTTGGGGGCCTGTGAGCTGATTCCAGCAGTAGCACAAGCCGAGCCTCACTCAGGAAGCGGGCTCTCTCGCTTCTCTGCAACATGAAGCCTATCCAGTTTCCCATATGACATATTCTTTTCTCCCACTGGGACATAATAGAAACTAATCTTCAACATCTAAACATTCAGAGTCGAGTCCTTTTGTTAAGTCCTTTTATTCATTTCATTCGGTGTCGGTACAGTGCTGAGCCCACGTGTATTTACATACACGAAGAACCCTGCTGCTCCGAACTCTCCGCACAGAAGACAGGGCAATTAATCATCCCCAAATCCTCCCGCCGCGCGTGCGGCGGCTCCGACAGCCAGTATAACCAATCAGCCAGGGCAGGTGGGACGCGCACCGGCAGGAAAACCTTGCACCCTGACCTGGCACCGGTGCGCTCTCTTCCTTTCCCCCTCTCATTGCTGAGTAAGAATAACACCATTAACAGTGTCCTTGTAATCAGCTAAACATATTAAAGTGAGGAAGGGACAGGTACTGCTTTTGTGATTTTGGGAGGTCGAGCTTTCTCTCTCTCTGTCATTGTTTCTGAGATAGGAGTGTGGGAAACAGCTGAAATCCAGCCTGTAATGTAGAAAAAACATGGTGATTTTGTGCTACAGTTTTCCGTTTGTGAATTGAATTTGCCTCAGTGGTCCTCTGCTGCTTTCTGGAAACCAACACTGAAAGACAGAGATACTTTGGTGACAAAATAGTTATAAAAGAATGACCTGGTTAATTGTACCCATTGGCTAAAATGGTAAGATCCAGGTGATTGTGGCAGCTATGGCGAGAGCCTTTACCCAGGGACCTTCCCTCCTGCCATAGGCAGTACATACATGGCCATTAAAACCCTCACTAATTCTGTCCCCCTGCTTGTCTTGCCCCCACTTACTATTTACCTTCTTATCTATTTTCCCTGATGTATTTTCATATTTTTCTCAATCTCTGGATTTAAAATCCTGTCTTACTTAAATGCTACCATTTTCTCTTAGTGTCTGTCTGTCTATTAGCCCATGTATAGCAGGAGACCATTTCTGACACAATGTTTTTCCCCTGTAACAGCCACACTTGTGGTCAGGGAGACAGTGAAGTCAATGGAAAGGCACCAATCGACACAACCAGGCTCAGGGATAAGCCCATAAATTTGCTGCTGAAGTTGTCTCATTCCTGTTTGTAAATTATAGGAACCATTGAAAATAGCTCAATAAAAGCAACAAAAGTCAATTGTTAATGATATCTGGAATATTAATTCTCCAGAAGTGTAACTTCTTGGTCAGGCTTTTCTGGAGGCTCTTGTCTCTTCCTTCTAAACCTGACAGGTTTTTTGTGTTGTTGATTTTTTTTAACAAGATTTTTTTTAAGTTTCTATTTACAGCTCCTGATGAGGCTTGCCCTTCAGCTGCACTGTACAAAGAGCATCTGTGATTTTGTCATTAAATGTTCTGCAGATTACGATGTGCCAAGACAGGACACAGTTGAGTTTGGTGCTGCACTGAAGTTCTGAACAATCTTAGCTGGTTTTAATTAATATTGTGGCAAAATGAGTCATTTTTGAATATGTAAATTGCAGATTACTTCCTTTTGAAAAATGAATTATAATACTAGAGATGTATTTGCTATATGGCATATTGCAATTCTTCGTGGCATTTTAAAGGAAAAAAAATCACTGACTGAGATATATAAATTAATTTCTCAATGAAACTTTAAAAATACATGCCTTTAATATCAATCTTCTGAATAACTCAATAGTTTACAAAACTATCCAAGTCTTTTGGAGAAAACATACACAACCATGAAGTGCAATTGAGATTTCTAGCTCCGTGCCTTTTGTGTTCTTTGGGACAAAAACGCTCTCAAACCAAGAAAACATCTTAGAGATAGGAGAAAATACAGATAAATAGTCTTGAATACAGATAAATCACACTGTTTTGCACCTTCCTTTCCAGGAAAGACAGCTGACTGTCTTCCTTATCTCTAATCATACCCAAGATATGGCTGTTCTCCTAGGCAGAAATTAGGCAGTTTACAGAAAACTTGACAAAAACAGGCTTTAGAGGAAGGGGAAAAGAGGGAATGCGCAAAGCATTCCCTGTCTGCCTGAAAGGATGACATTTGGGTCCCCACAGAGGACCTTCGCATTTTGGCAAGCACCAGCTTACCTAAGCTATCCTATTGATTTTAAATCAATACTGGTTTCAAGGTCAAAGAAGGTCTAGGCAACACTCTCCAGGAGTGGGATGCATGCGCACTCTAGGCCAAAATCATTACTGATGTAAATCCAGAGAGTTGGGCCCATCAGCTCTTCACCACCTGCGCCCACACAAAAGCAAAAGGGAAACATCACCAATAAGTGGCAGAGGTCTCACTGATGATTATCTTTGCTCCCTATAGGAATGACAGCCTGGTTCTTAAAAAAAAAAAAAAAAAAAAAGAGGACAAAAAAAGGCCCTTTTTTTTTTGGCATGGAAATTGCTTATCTCTAGAGTGTAAATCATAAATCATTCACAAAGATAGTAGTGACTCCAGCCTTTGAGTGTTACTTTGTTAACAGCACAAACTGGTACAAACCAAAAGGAAGAGAAATTAACATTTGAACCATATTGTTTCTGAAGGGCTGGGAGAGCCCTTGCGAGCCTTGGCTCTGCTTTCGTGATGTAACTCCTGGCGCGGGATGAGTTACTCATGAACTCTGGTCCCCCCAGTTCAGTATCAGAGCCTTGCTTGGAGGATGATACTATGCAATCTGTCTGCTTTTAAACCAAAATTGGGAATGAAAAACATTCCTCTGTCTCTCTCTCTCTCAGCACTTCTTTCAATTAGCATTTCTTTTCTTCTTTAGTATGGATCCCTTGAGCTTAACATCCTTGCATTCTACATTTTTGATTGCATGTGCATTTCTTTATTAAAAAAGGGAATGGGCTTTTGATGCAAGCCTTCCACTAATTATTACCTGATTCCCAGGTAAATAAATATTTGATCAATTGCTTTGGTGGTAGTCTGATCATAAATTGTCTTTCAGACATTACCTCAGAATACTAGAATATTATTTAATACTAATTTCTAAGGGACGCTGCCAGCTTGAAATCTTGTAATTTTTAGTATATTAAAAGTACCACACATGAAACTCCAAAACACAAATCCTCCCTCAATTATTCAAAAATGTACATTTTCATTGCCCTACTAAGAAAAAGTTTAGTGTTGGGTTTTTTTTTTAATTTCCCTATGCCGTGAAATGAGATGCAGAGAAGTAAGGGAAAGGGGAACTAAGTTATTGTAACAGAAACATCAGGATGAGCTATACAAAGCAAAAAAGAACCAAACATGAAAAAAAATAGAGAAAAATATACTTTTCCTCCTAATTCCTTTGAGTTACAGTAACTTTACTTACATTTTAATAAGATTTATATAAAATAAAGCTGATTTTTAAATTGACATGCCTTAAAATCTATACATATGGCAAAAGAGAGAGAGAAAATCTAAAGTTTTCACCATGGCACGGAGACAGCATTTAGGTTTTGATCCTTCTGCCAATGAAATCAGTTGCAAAACTGCCGCCAGATTCCCACGTGGGAATCAGCTCCTTTAGAAGTAGCAGCAGCAACAAGCCTCGTCGCAATCTGTATCCACCACAACACTCCTTCCTGCCACCCCCTCAAACCTTTGCAAAGGTGCAGCTCACTGTGGGGGGTTTTGAGGCAGGGGTGCTGAGTTTCTGGCTCTCTTTGTGCTCTTTTCCATTGAGATAGATAGTCTGTTCTTTCCTGAGACAACCTGGCCTTTTACAGGCATTGATCAGCCAACACCAGGCCAGCCAAGGTGGACACCTCTGCTTCTGAAATAATGCCCTGCCGCAGGCACCAGAGGAAAATTCAATTTTCAACTCCAAGTGTATAAGACAGCAGAACTCCTCCACAATTAGGATGATGGTTGTTATTATTTTACTTTTATTAAGCAAGCTCCAGCTTCTGCTTTCCAGTCTCAGCTTTTACTTACAGTAATCAATTTTTCTGTATAACTGGCTGTAATTGTTAGCCAGATATTGAGCCTTCATGGTGCTTAGACCTAGCATGTTACTGCAAAGCGTCTTCCCCATACTTCTCAGACAGATGGGTAATAATACTATACATTAATACCTCCACATTGGTTTATGTGTGTTTGACCACAGTGCTAGCATAATTATTTTTCCTCAGTAAAAGCTATTAGAGATATATTTGGTAGGTTTTACGATCAATAGCTCCTGTGATATTTGTGTAGCAGGCCCAGAATAATCAATTGAAGGTCATATAAAGTAAATTACCATCCTCCTATAATGATTCTTTTTTCTAGATGAGAATGGGTTTTATTATTTCATCAGGAGAGCCCTCACAATGTGTGCTTTTTTTTGCCCTTTTTTTTTTTTTTTCTTTCCTGAGTGAGAGAAACAAATGTTGTGGGTGTATTTTGAAACATGGTACTAATGTCTATTATCTAAATTTATATTACTACATTATTGAATTAGTGAATGCCAACATGTGGATTAATTTTAAATGCTTGATGACACGAGAAATAGCCAGTTGCAGGGATATCCTGGCCAGTATGTTGTTACAGGTGACTTAGCTAAAGCCATTTCTCAGTAGATTTAACACTGGCCAAGGCACTGCTCTGGATGCCGTTCACTGCTTGATCACAGATCTATGGTACCAAGGTGTTTCTTCCATCCCCTAATGCAGCCACCACTGCATATGAACACAGCCCAGCCTGTGTACTTCTCTAGGTCCTGTGCCTCCTTATTTGAGTTGCAATATGCTGGAAGTGGGGAGATAAATTCAGCAGTGTGGGAGATCCTTGAGAGCTCTCACCTCCTTCCGCACCAACCAGAAGGAGATGTCTGTAGATATTCCTGACCTTGGCCGCCCAACAAGGCTAAGGCTGTTTTGGAGATGGAAACAATTGCACAAACATACTTTTCCTTTCCAGTAGACTGTGTGTGGTCGCAGTTGGATGAATTTTAATTTCCAACTGACTTCCATCACCCATGAGATAAGCTGGAACTCAAAAGTGTAGCATTCATACAATTTATCCTCCTATCTATCACTGAAAGGTGACTATGGGACACTTTGTCCTTTCTTGTCCAGAAAAATTCTGCATTCTTAAATTTAGTCCCTGGAAGGCTCCTGTTTTCCTCATGAACAAAACTGGTTCTGCTATTTTTAGGGAAGCATCAGCTTCATTGAAAAGGAGCTACCTACCCCATTAAAAAGGAGCTACCTACCCTTATGCTCATATTTGAGAAACAAATTATGATTAATTGAATCACTTCTAAAAAACTGCATGAAGTAGGGAAGTACTGTATGAATGTTCAAAAGAGGTGGGAGAAAGATGTTTAAATTAACATTTTCCACCGAGAAATGTTGATTCATCAAAACCATTTATTAAAGAAAAGCAAACAGGAACAAATAGGGCTGGGGAAACTGAGGCACGAGGGAGTTGAAATAAATTTCTTGATTTTATATGGAACATTTGTGGTTGAAACAGTCATTGAACAAAAACTTTTACAGTCTCCAGCTGGGTATTTCATTCATTGGACCAGCCCTCCTTTCCAGGAAAAGGAAGTCACATTTCAAAGTAATTATAGTGAAAAGGCCCCAAGTACCTCAGTGTTGCAAAAGGTTGTCCAGAATCTCTTTAATGTGAATGATTTTCATCTTTTTTAAGCTAGAACTGATTGGTAAATATTAACACACACACAAGCCAGACAAATGGAGAGAAGGTAAAGTGAAACAATTGTTAAAAGGGCAGAGCTCAAGGAGTAGATGTCAATCTTCGGGCTGAGCAGGTTTGAATATCCACTCATCTGCCTTACTTGCCACCATTTGCAAGCCCATCTACTTGCAAGACTATGTAGTCCTTGAAATGTGGGTTCTTTAAGCTTGCATGTCAGCAAGAGCTCCCACAGTCCCTGTCCTTCGATACTGAACTCTTCTACTCTGTGTGACTGCTTCAGCAGGGTTTTTCAAGGTTATGATGACAGGAAAAAGGGACATTTAGTCTCAGTGACATGAATTAATAGTGATTCTCTCTGGATGAAACATACAGAACTCTCAAATGATTGCTTTTTTTAGAGGCTGAGGTGGAGTATTGGCAAGTGGGTGCTGATGAGGGTGGCATCTGGACAGCAAGGTGCATTGCTTTGCAGAAGGAGGGTCTTTGTGCTAAACCACATTGGAGCCTCAGAGCAGCTGAGAGCTTTGTAGAGAACAGCATTGTTCATCCGGATGCCACTGTAGCAAAACAATATGGCAAAACTGTGGAAATACAGTGTCTGTTCCTCAGCCCAGAGAAAATAAGTGGGTCCTCACACCTATTGTGCAGAGGTTAAGGCAAGGGTTAAGAAGCTTGTAGTTCCTTGTCCTGCTGGAGATGTTCTCTCTGACTAGCTCAAGATACCACTCTGTGCCTCAGTTTCCCTAGCAGTGGAAGGAGAATAAAAATACTCTGAAGAAAGAAAAACCTTAATGCCTTCAAAGAGTGCAGTGTCAGCATCCATCTGGCCCCATTTGGAAACATGGTTTCTCAGAAAGAACAATGGAAATCCCGAGCAGCTGAGCTCTAGGGTCCTCCAGTTGCACAGCAAAACTCATTACAATATCCCTGTATTTATTTCCAGCTGCATGGCCAAGTGGACCCAAGGGCAACCTAACAGAGAGGAAAAAGGCCTAACATAACATCAAAGCAGCTAAAAACCCATGTGGATTGCCATTTCATCAGTACTGTATGACATCACTTTCCACATGACATCAGTCAATGACCTTCTTCCCCTCCACCCCCGCCTCCAATTTCTTTTTAAAAAGATGATGGAGCTGCTTGAAGTTGAGCAGAAGTTGGGGGGGGGGGGGTTGTGGAACGAAAACACACTCTATATCCCTTCAGCTGAATGCAACCCAATGTGCTACACAAACAATATTAACCAAAACAAAGCTAGCAGGAAACGTTTGCACACAGCATCTGTTATGATCACATAACCACCAGACAGATGTTTAATCCCAACTGCTAACATAAGATCATTTGTATGTTTGAAGAGGGAGAGATCCCATTTGGGTTCTTTCCCTTTTATTTATTTCTTTCCTAAAGGGGAAAAAATAATAAAGGGAGGGTGATTTTCTCAGCTGTGGGAAGCAATTTTGTTTTGTTATTGTTCTCTTTCTCCCCACTTTCACCATCAGCTGCTGAAAGGAAAGGAGTGGTTGCAGCCTCTCGCAAAGAAGAGAGCCTGAAAAACTGTGTGGTCTGGTAGTCGAGCGCTGCACGATCCTTTTCCAGCTTAAGGGACTAGAGCTCGGTTTCTCAGAAGGCTCATTAAATAATTCTGGTCCAATGAGGCAAAAGGGGAGGCCACACATGAAACAAGTTTGGTGGTCTCAGCCAAGTTCCCGGGGAGCTGCACCACAGTTTCTCAGCACCACCCCGGATTCCCTCCGCCCCTGGAAATTTCATTTACAAAAGTGAAAACAAACTCATTAGCTCTACGTAGCTCTGTGAGGGTCACAAAAAGATGTCAGCGTTTTGTGTGGCCTTTTTTTCCATTTAGCAAACAGCCAGACACCTACAAAGGGAAAAGAAGGTTTGAGCTCTTCAACTGTGCTGAGGGATTATTTTACTTTTAATGATACCAGGAGGATTCAATGGAGATTTATGCAGATAGGAGAGATTATTAATAACACATTGCACTTCTATAGCACCTTCCATTCAGGGTTTCTCAAAGAACTTTCCAATCTGGAATGAATTGGTCTTTACACGCCCCTGGTGAGTGGAGTAACTGTCATTAGATTAGGAGGTAACTACTGCAGTAATGAAAAATCAACCGGGGTATAAAATGTAAGCGGGATACCAGGCGGAGCTGATCTCAGGGCCTTGCTCTTCCACAGATTTCCTATATGACCACAAGGAAACCACTGAGTTTCTCACAGTTTTAGTCCCCAAAGAGTAAAATAAGGCTTTTCTTTTCCTAATCACAAATGGGGATTGTGGTTTGAAGGTTGGGGTTTTTTTGAGGGGGTTGATATGACACGGCCCTTCTAGTACACAGCACTCAAAGAGGGTGATATAAGGAAATTGAGGCACAAATGTGAGAGGTGACATATCTCTACTTCAAGTCACTATTGCAGTAGGAAAGAAAACCCTCAGTTCTGACTCCAGGTTCTTGTATAGGCACAAAACTCACTTTCTTCCACCTTGCAAATGTGGAAGACCTGTGAATGATAATAAGGAAAATAAATCTCTTCCAGCATCTTAATATTC
>JANHFX010018663.1:0-15000 GCA_027560015.1 Chloroceryle amazona | reverse complement strand
GCTAAGAAAAGAAGCCAGACTTTTTATTCTTTAATCACCAGATCATCCCTTCTGGTTATATTTAACATGTGAAATGTATTGCTAGAAACACTCCTTTGGATGACTCATGACATACTAAGCAGACTTGAAAGCCTCAAACAAACTATAAAATCATCTGAAAAGACAAAGACCAGAAAAAAGAAAGGAAGAAGATAAGAGATTAACGAGAAGGAAGAAGTGATAACATCTAGGATTAATATGTGGTATATTCAACAGCAATGCAAGCAGGGTTACTGTAATATTAACCCTACTTTACACCACCCTGGGGGAGACACAGGAGAAGTTACTGTGTGGATTCCATGGGTCACCCGTGAACTTCTCTGAATAACAAACACAGACCTGAGTCTATGGGAAAGGGAAAAATGTGAGCTGCAGGGGACACCTGATACAGTGGTCTACAAGTTGATTTATCTAACCCCATTAGCAGCTGGAGCAGATCAAGGCTGTATACGATGTGTTGCTGTCCAGACTGCTGATATCAAACGTTGGCTGAAGTTGCCTCTCTTCTGAACTTGCTGGTGTTGTTTGGCTTCATCTCCATTTGGCTGCATCTCCCGTGTCAAGCTCTGTGAGAAGGCAAACGTAATGTCACAGCCCAGTGAAGTACATATGGGAGAAAGCACCTCTGGAATGAAATATGAATGAAAAAGCTCCACACCTCTCCTTTGGCTCTAACACCAAAATTATGCAAGTCCTTCCCAACCTCGAAACTAGCAGTTGAAAGACAGATGGACAAAGAAGGAAGAGTTCTGATTAAGGCTCGGGTATTTTTCTTAGCTTACAGAGAATGTGCGTCTTATGTTCAATATATGTTTTTTAAAAGATGGTATTTTAAATTGATTTGATTACCATAGAGCTGACACATACAGCACAAAAAGAACAACAGGCAGGGAAATTCATTTATAATAGCCAGTAAATGAATTTTCCCAATGCTTGTTCTTTTTGCACAGTACATGTCAGCTCTATTGTAATCAAATCAATTTAAAATACCTTCCTTGAGAAATATAGCAGTATTTATTACCAGCTCATACCTTTTTGATCTGAAGTGTATATATGTATATGTGTGTGTATATATATATTTATAGATATGCATATAAAGCACTTTATTTGAAAAATACAATTGTATTTATTACTAGCCTGCCTTTGTATCTGTACTATACCTGTATATATATGTGTGTGTTCATACACATATATACATATGGAACTGGCTTTTTACATATGTAAAAAGATGAGGGAAGCAGAAAGTTTCATATAGTTCTGATGGCACTAAGTAAGCCTTGAATCCAGGCAGAAATTCCAGAGGGAAAATTACCTCACTAGTCTGCCATGCATACCAGCAGGATTTAGACAAATGCACAGTGAAGACTGGGTATCAAAGATGAGCCTAAGGAAGACTTATCGCACCGAGGCAGGTGGATTTTGCTGGGCTCCTTACCCAGCTCCACTTGCCTCCATGACAATGACAGAGAAACAAGTTGATGCTCTGCATATGGCCCTTGTGTTTACCGCAGACTTTCCTCCAAACATGTTTTTAATCTATAAAGCAAAGCAGTGCAGTAGCACGGTCCAGCTGGTAGCAGTAGGACTGAACTTTGCAGAGCAGAAAAATTTGGTCTTATCCTACAAGCCAGTGGAGGCTCTTTTTCATCTGCTCCATCTGCAGCACGAGGTCGTAGAGTCAGGGACAACTCTGCCCACTCAGTCTGGGCTCACCAAGGACAGAAGCTGTAACCCCTTTATCCCAATGTAAAGTGACAGGGACTTTTAGCTGTTGAGTCTGGGACATTTATCCTTCCCTACACCAGCTTTTTGTAGGTGCCGAAAGGCTGGCCGACAGCCAACAATTAAAACTTCAGGCCACAACTTAAGGGGAAAAATCCTTCTTCCCCTTTGTTTAGTCTCATTTCCTAAGGAAAGGGCATCTGTGTGGCCATACTCTTTGAGTGTATATGTTGCTGCCTTTCTATTTTAAACCTCTCCAATCATTTCGGAAACCTCTGTCTGCCTTCAGTTGTATCTGGCAGGGAGTAGTAGTGACCTCCAAACTATAATATGCCACAACAAGAATAAACCACCAGGCAGAGGACAGAAGTGCTGTTAATGGAGGAGAGGGCTGTCTCATGAGCACAACCTTTATTAGACATCAGAGAATCAGGACAGAGGAATGTCCCTGAGGCACGGCTTCATTAGGTCCTGCTGCCTGAGGAATGACTGGCTTTTCCGTCCTGCAAAGAGCCCTCTGGGGTATAGGTTACGCCTCTCACAAAGATAATTACAAAAGGATGGAGCTGATGATAACTAAAAATGGTGCCATGTTTTGGGGATAGCAAAGTCATTTATGGCCAATGCGAATCTTCCTTAGTGGCTTCACCGAGCCTCAGTCAGCCCCACAGAGCAAAGGGTTGCACATTTGGGTGGAGCTCAATGGGAAACATCTTTCTCAGCCCACGAAAATGTTAGAGATTTCAGCGTTTTCCTGTTCTGGGCTGGGAAGAATCACGAGCCTTTTAGAGGTTTTTAATTAGCAAACAGGGAAGGAGAGTTGAGAGTTGTGGTGGGCAAGTTGCCAGGGGTCAGGACACTCATCCAGAAGCAAGGTGCCTTCGTGCAAGCCCTTTGCCTGTCTCATTCTGCCGAAGGTTTGCTCCTCAGTGACTGGGCAATTTGTGATTTCAGGGTGGTTCTGTCATTTACTGCCTGAAATGCATCTGATCTCTATCTCATTTCAGAGGTGATGCAGTTCTGAGGAAACATGCTACTCCCCATCACCCGCCTGCAGCAGAAATATTCACAGACTAGACTGGAATCTAGGATCACTAGATCCTTGTGCCCCTGAGCCCTTTACCACCTGAAAATCTACACGTGAATGGTCACAGTCAGAAGCTGTTTGCTATGCTGAGGCCGAGAGTCTCATCACAATGTGGTCTGAGTGCTGTAGCTTGAGCCTTTTTCCTCTTTATTGACATTTTGCATTTTTTTTCTTTGTTTTATGGACTTTTTTTTGGTTTCCAAAAGAGAAAGAAAAAAAAAAAAAGGCATGAGAAATTTATCCAAATAGCTTATTCACATATTTGATAAAAAAAAAATTAAATAGCTGCCACAAACTTTCAAATTCTTTACAGTGACCAGGAATGGTTGTAGAGACAGGCACCTCCAGGCACTACATTTGCAGTAAAGCAGCAGCAAGTGAGATTTTTAGGCATCGCCGAGGCAGCTCCTGCTGGATTTTCCTCACCACCACTAGAGGGGAGGCTGAATTTTCTTCCATAAATTGCCTAGTTGACGGGAAAAAAAACCTATCACATCACTGCAATGTTGAAGGCACTTCAAAACGACTCAGATGTTTAACTATTGTGCTAGTGATCATACATTCACATTGGGCTGCAGGCCAAGAAAAAAAGGGGAGCGAGAGAGAGAAAAAGGAAAAAAAAAAAAAAAAAAGCAAGACTCTTGCAGCTGAAATGCTATAAAGTGCTGAATTTTACCTTAGAGCTAAACACTCTTCAGTGACAAATTTCAAAGGCCATATGTATGGTATTTTCATGAAAAGCAGAAGACCCTAAATTTCTTTGTTTAACTGGAAGCGATTTCCCTCCCTGAACAGGAGGCTTCTGTAGTTCACCTCATTTATTGTGAGGCTACAAATTCTGCTTTCTTTCTTTTCTGACACAGTGAGATCTAGAATATAGAAATAAGGGCAACAGAAATTGAAGAAAAGGTATAGTTGCTGTAAAGCCAACAGGAAGGTTTGTAAAATACCACTGCCATCTTTGTTTCTGGGGATGACTTCAGGCACACTGTGCTGGAGAGCAGGAACCGTGTAATGGTAACAAGGAGAGATAGGAAGGGTGAGAAGGGTTTTTTCTTTGTTGGTGGGTTTTTTTTTCACCAATACAATCAAAGGTGACATATACTACAGTGGCCTTTCTGCTGTCAAATTAAAGCCTTAGATAAATAAGATGGAAAAATTTCCATATGTTCTATAATGCCACCTTCTGAGCTATGCTGTTACACTTGAGTAGTAAAGTTTTGAATATTACATTATTTTTAAAAGGCTGAAGGTGCTGAGATTCTTTTAATCTACATTCCCCATTTTGAACCCTCAGAAACCGTGCTCCCATCTTTTCCCTGAACTTATAAGGTTTAGAGATAACACTTTTTTGGGGGGGGTAAATGTCCCGCATAATCACATGTTTCCAGGAGCTGGGACTTTAGGAGTTATTTTAAGAATTGGCAGCACTGGAATATTTAGATATTAAGTTTACTACGAAGGAAGCTGGAAGAAATCTGTATGTGGGAAGGCTCACTGAATATTCACACACAAATTACTCTAGTGAATCTAATTTTCTACCACTGTCTTCTTTTCCCTGGCCGTTGAGACCAGCAAAGTTTTGATCTCAGTGTTTATGTAAAGTTCACTCTTGTCCCAGTTTTATGTTCCCACTCAGGAACAGCTTTTTGCATGTGAATCTGTTCTCTGGGAAATTGTGTTATATCCTTCTGACAAAGCTGGAAAGCTAAAGGTCATTCATTTGGGAAATGGAAATGATACAGTGTCCGATCGTCCGGACACATCACATGAATATTAGCAACTGAAAGTTCACTACCTACAGCTGAGCCAACATTTGCTTGCTCAAAGCATTTGACCAAGCTCTGTGGATAACAACAAAGTCTGATATCCAGCACAGGGACATGGCTGAGGCAGAGACACCGCTCCTTGCCATCAGGACAACAGGTCTTGCCCCTTGCAGTGGCCAAGGCATTGGAGATGTTCATTCTGAGACATGCACTGAGATGCTCCTGGGGCTTTAAATCAAGCTGTAGCTCATTCCTGCCATCTTCATTCATGCTGCCAAAGTCCTGGTGACACGAGCAGGTGGTGCTTGTCCATGAGTTAGGGTTGCAGCCTCTACTCTGGGATTTCCTTCTAGCCAGTTTGCAGCAGGCATGACTGATTTTAATTTGTGTTATACATATAAGCTTGGTAGATGCTTTTTACATCTGATGGTAGCAGTCGTTCTTACTTTTCAAAAGCTTGATGCATCAGCACAAAGCACCAGGACCTTGTTGCCATTAGCCAGTTAGGCTTTATCTGACATTCGGGAACAACAACATATTTATACAGAGATGGATGCAAAGACACACACAAAAGCCACATCTTTCCACCAGCAGAGCTAGTGCTTGGTGAGCATCTCTATTTCCCATCAGCTCCAACAACGCCAGAGAAACGCACGCCTTGTGTTACCTTTAGCCCTTTAAATACGGGTTGTGTAAGTCAGCTTATTCCAGGTCTTTTCTCATTGCCTGACAGCTGCCTGGGAGAAGGCCACTGACTTTCCCAAAAGTGTGCAGCCATCTGTTTGGATGGCGTGGGGGGTTGCACATGAAAGCCTCTTGAGATAAATTCATACTCCTGCAGGGTGATTACCCATAGAGCCCCACTGTAATGCTTGTCTTAAGCAGGACCTTGTTGATCAGTGACGGGCCAGGGTTGGCCTTAATTAACCAGCAAGGTTTTTGTCTTCTGGGCCTTGTGAAGACGTAACCAAAAAAGGCAACTCCTTCCATTCTCCTACTCCCCAAAGATGACAAGACAGGCTTGACATCCTAATCCTTCAGGTTTGTCTTAGTCACTGAAAGGCTCAAGCGGTATCAAAGCAACCAGCTGATTGCAATCTTCATGCCAAACCCAACATTCCAACAAGCAGCTCTCACAGTAAATTTCCACATGTGTGTGTCCCCCTACTGCCTTCCCCCCTCCCACACCCCTTCCTTTTTTTTTAAAAAAATGAGACTTCTCTGATGGAAAACAAAACAAAATGGACCTTTTTTTAAAAAAAAAGAAAAAGAAGAAGAAGAAGGAAAAAAAAAAGTCAACAACACAAAAAATCCCAACCCTTCCAAGCCCTCCAAGCAATAACTGCTGTACAAGGCCAGCTGGGACACAGTCAAATTAGAGAGTTATTATTACCTAGGGGACATTAGAAATCAAGTTTGTTACTGGCAGTTCCTGTTTCTGTAAAGACTTGTTAATAGCTGAAATTTTAAAGGGTGTTGTTCAATTGGCAAAGTGTTATTTTTCTAAGCAGCCACCATGTTCTCACCTGCTGCTTTTGCTTCCGAGAGCTGCAAACATTTGGAGGAGGCGAAGGCTGATGAAGGGCAGTGGGTCTCCTGCTGAGGGGATCCCTAAGCCCCCAAGAGAGATCCCTGTGCCTGCCTGGACAGGCTGGATGGGAGCCCTCTCCTGATGCAGCTGAAGACTTGTTTGGATGAGCTGCATTTAGTCTGGCACACTCACAAACTTTTAGGGAAGGAGAAAGGTCTTTGAGACTGTAGTTAATGTGGAGGTGGAAGAACAAAGGAGACGTGGTTTGTGGTCCCTAAAGGGAAACATTTTTCGGTTGCTTGTAAGTTCCTCAGTCACAATGACTCAATGAATCATATTTTTCACTCGGGGCCAAATCCTACCCTTATGTACCTCAATGATGCTGGTTTAGGGAATCTCTGCTAATTTCCATTTTGGACTGTTGTGGTTTCACGCAGCGATGTGACAGAAGCAGACTTCATTTTGGCAGAAAACTGTCCCCCCCTGTAATTTATGTAACCTGTGCAGTCTCCATGCAGTTTACATATGCTTTATGTCAGAGTGACTTCTTCATTGTCTAAAATTATTTAAAAAGCAGAGGGAAAAAAAAAAATCTGTCACAAAGATGGAAAATGAAAGATACTTTGAGTTTGAACTACACTAATTTTTGGAGCTCTTATTTTTGATTGTGTAATTAGTATTTTTGCAGGACTCTCAGTGTGGGTGTGGTGAAGAGCATATGTTTCTGTGTTTCTGTCCTGTATGTACCTGGTCAACGCATAGGAAAGTAAATGTCACCTAAAACTTCTTGCACAAGTCACAGCAGCTCTAATACAGAAGATGAGAAAAACCTGCCCCATCCATATTTTAGCTTTATATATATGTATGCACACACATGCATATTTACAGGTGTGCATATATATTTTTTAATATATAATTATTGTTTACAGTATTACTGGTTACATCTGTCCAGCTGCCTATAAATTTATTATTGCCAATTACGTATGCAACTGAATTCTAAAATGCCCTATAAATTGTGACCATCTGATATGTATATAATAAATAAATCTCACGTAAGGACCGCATACCATACACTTCAGAGTTTAACACTATATACCCCTCTTCCCACCAGGACCAAAGGTGACTTTAAAGAAGGCACAGAGAAAAGCTAAGCTGCATTATGGTTTTTAAGTTCCTTTTAATGCCCAAAATTATTTTATTTATTTATTTATTATTATTTATTTTATTGATTTAAAAAGGAAGAGAAGGGCAGCAAGCTTGGAAGAAGCCCTCAACACAGAATCTCTGTGGAGGGATTTTGGCTGAGCTATTTAACCTCACTCAGTCCTCAGTTTCCCCATCTCTAAAATGGGCGCTGGGTTAGCAGTTGAGCTCCTGAAGAGGGGTTGTCAGGGGAGCCTGGAGGGGGTCAATGCCCCCTTTTTACCATCCCTAGAGGGGAGGGGATGGGCTGGTGCAGCAAGGAGGGTGGCTGTGGGCTGGACACGCTCCCGCACCCCACCACGGCCATCTCCAAGAGGAGCATCAACCACAACAATAAACACCAGCAGCTGCAGCGGCCGCGATGAAGGATGTCGCCAAAACCAGCAAGAATCCAACTTGCTCAGCCAACTCCTGTTTTCTCAGCAGAAAGGGAGAGGATGGGGAAAGGCCAGGCTTGAGTCAGGGCTGCCGGTCTGCGGGCGCAGGGGATGGGACGGGATGGGACGAGGTCCCAGCTATGGGAGCTGGGGCAGCCTCTCATCTCTCACCAGCCACAGCACCCGGCTCCTGGTCCCTCCCTCCCCACAGCCCCCGACTCCAGTGCCTCTCCCCTTCGCCACTTTTGCTTTATTTACGAATATGTCGCTGGAATTCAAATGAGTTATCTATTCTGTGGCAGCCTCACTTTCCCACAGAGGGCCAGTGCCTGCCTGACGCAGGGTCCGGCCGAAACAGCGCGAGAAGAAAAGGAAAGAGCAAAAGAATGCTTTTCAGCTCTTTTTATTCCTCCCCCCCCCCTCCGCCTTATTTTATTTTGTGTGTGTGCGTGTGTGTCGGGCGCACTCTTCACTGGCTGTCCCCCCCTCACTCCCCTCCTCCTCGCTTTCATCCCTTTGGCCCTGCTTTAGCCCCCTTTATGTTACACGATAGCTCGAATGGAAGCCCAGGAGGGTCCTATAGGGAATGCATAGGATCCCTGGGAGAAAGAAAGCCCCCAACAAGCTATACACCAGATGTATAACGTTATATGGTCAAACTGGCAAACACAAAAGCGGAAAAACAAAAGACGTGAATTAGGGAGAAGCATTCAAAGGCGTGTTTTGAAAACAGCCCAGCCAAGAGGCTGGATTCCCCCTCCTGAGACTAAATGTTTGAAAGAAAAGGTGCTGAAGAAAGAAAGGGAAGAGGGGGAGCTGGAGGGGGTGGGGGAAGAAACCCATTTTTTCTAATTAGCTGAAGTCTAACAGGCCCTGAATTTTGCAACTACTTTTGGGTTATTTTTTTCTTTTTTCCTTTTTTTTTTTTTTCCCTCTTATTTTCTCTCCCTTAAAATCAAGCATGGGGGGGATGGGGTCCTGTAGCTTGTCAGAGGGGTGTTGTGCAGAAACCTGTGCTGTGTCTCTCCCTAGTCAAGGCTGCAATTAGTCCTTGGGCTTTTACCCCCCTGTGTTTCCAGAGACTGTACCTTCCTTTATAACAGCCTCCCTTTCCTAGCTTTGCCCCCACCCACCCACAAATCTTGAAACTGGGAAGCTACTGGTTGGGAGCAGATGAGAATGGAGGCATCTGCCTCTTTTTATTTTATTTTTTTTTTCTTTTAATTAGTCTCTGTCAGCTCAACACTAGCATGCCTGACCTGTCTGAACGGCTCTGACCACTTGTCCCAGTCTGAGGGGAAAATTCGCCCAAAGGAAAAAAAAAAAGCAGTAAAACCGAAAAAGCAGGGGTTTAATATGTAGTTGCGGAGATTCCAGGATTCCAGGGACAGATCAGATGATCCCTGCTTCTACCACTTGATGCCTCAGCAGCAGATGAGGGTCTGTGTGCCTCTGATCAGTACTTTTCTCCCAGCCTAACCCTGAGGAAGAAACTCAGGAGGAATAAGGGGTTGGCTGGGATCCGTCTGCTTCTCTTTTGCTGATGGCTTTGATATTGAAGCAGCATTTGTACCTTGGTAAAGATGGCCTGAAGGGTGCCTAGGAAAATTCCTCCCCTCATGGCATCGACTGAGTGATGGGCCAGACTTTGCTGCTTTAGTTTGTGCATGAAATTGATGGGACTGCTAATGGAGGAAGGATATCTTGTCAGGGTGGGATGGTAGCAGTCTTGCCCTAATTAATTTCCTTCAGTCTTGCACAGTGGCTAGTATAGAAACATTCCTCCTCCATGCATGAAAACACACAGACACCCAAATCTACTGTCTTGGCCCTGCTCTTGACTCCATCCCCGGATTTGCAAAACTAGAAGAAACGCTAAGACGTGCTTGGGGAGAGGGAAGGACAAGGAAAAACAGCAAAGGGAGAGGTGAAGAGGGTTTGCTGGGGAGATGGTGCACACTGCAGCTGTGGCAGGGCCACCTTCCATCGCTTGTTAAGTGTGGCTGTAGACTGTGGGCTTTGTAATGAAAGTGTGGTCAAATGAGTTAGACCTATTGCGGGGCTCCTTATAGCTGTCATATAAAACATCAGGCTTCTCTGAGGATGGGAAATCAAGAGCCTCTCTGCTATTCTAGCACTGAAGGCTGCGAGACAGCTCTCCCTATTTCTCTGCAAGTGTCAGCCCTCTCCCCTCCTCTGGCAGTGGCAGATGTAGAAGTGCAGCAAACTATTAAGATATCCAATATATAACAAGGGGCTGGCAGAATTGCCATGCTGAAAATGTATGTTCACAGTTGAACAATTCATATTTTAGCTCCTTCACCTGGTGGTACATTTCTTTTATATACTTGTGGCAATGGATAAAATAGATTCATTAGCTTTGATTAACCTTCTTTAACTAGAGTTAAAAACCTGCTGCAGACAGCTCTGCTACCAATGCAGCCTTTAGGATGCTTTATCATGTTTAAGACCCAATTACTGTTGTACCAAATAAGAATAAACCATCACAATAAAATGTGGCGCACACGGCCCTGTTAAAGCTCACGGCAAATAATCATTAATTTATAACAGCAACTTCCCCATTTCTATAGTTTTATTGATGGCTACAGTTAATTCAAGTTGAAAACAATGTAACTTGACACTGATCAGACCAACTAGTTTTCTGGTTTTATTGACTTTTGCCTTTTCTTTTCTTTTTTTTTTTTCTTTTTTGCTTTGTGTTTGGAGTCTCAAATGGCTACTTCTTAATAAACCCTCATAAAAACCAGGCAGAGAACAGCAAGGCATAGATGAAAAGGCTTTGGGGGAGATTTTCAAAGGCACAAAAGGTGCCTAACTCCCATTGACTTTCAATTACTGATTCATTTTTATTACAAATTTTGAGGAATTAGGAGGGAGAATTGAGTTTTATGCAGTTATTTGTATGTGCCAGCCATGAAGCTAGCAGTTTTAAAGAAAAATGATGCTTTAAATCAGTAATTGCTTAGAAACTTTTTTGTTCATTCATCTGCAACCTATTTGCTTTTCTGCTTTTCAGAGAGCTCTTTGATCTTAATAAAAGTCCAGAAGGAATACAGAACATAAATACACTTGTTACTGCAGCTTTTTCATTTTTGCCTAGGACCTGATCCTGCACTCACTTTAAACAGATGATTAACTTCATAAATGTTCGGTTAGGCTTACTCATCAGTGTAAAACTGCCTATCTGCTTAATTTCTTTTGCAGGATCAAATTCTGTGCTAATTGAAAGAGCTTCCATGTGTTTGTTTTACATTTCCTTGCATTTTGGCATAACTGGATCTGGAAAGCAGCTGCAGAACGCAACGTGTTAATTTTGGACAGGGTTTGACTGAAGTGGGAATAATAAACAGTGAGATGCTGCAGCTTTCAGGCAAAGCAGAGTAACAACAATTAAAAAAAAAATGAGAGAAAGATGCTAAGGAAACAAATCTCTGTTAGTAAACTAACAAGTGTATAGCTTTATATTTGACTTAGCTGAAGCCAGGCCACCAGGATCGCAAGCTGCTGTTTGAGGGTGGAAAATATTAGTGTTTGCAGGCCAGTCTTTCTGGTCTGCCTTTTCAACTTTAATTTCTCTTTTAAGTTGCACAACTCTCTTTCTATAATGAGCTAAATACAGAACTCTGGTTAAACTATAGATTTGTTCAGAAAATGAAGTGCAAATTCTGAGTAATGCAAAACACCAAGGAAATAAACAAGATCCCCATGGTTACTAATTTGGAAAGTTTGGGTCAGAGGCATGAAATAAATCCAGTTACCCCTTTGCCAGGATGTTGTGCCCAGTGAGGTCTGCTGCTGGCTAGGGTCATGATTATTGTTGAGTGGATTTTAGGACATTGTATTCAGTGGATTTTACACCAGGTCAGGGTTGATGTTGTGTCTTCTGTGGTTGTTTTATGTACCAACTCACATTTTTTTTCAGCACCTCTTCCTCTTTTCTTATAGCTCCTATAGTTCACGACAGCAACTGAACACCTTCAGACTTTATATATTAGTTCTTTCTACACTATCGGACTCGCCACTTCCGTGACCTAAACTAATGCAGTTGAATTAAATGAAACTATATTAGATCTGTTCCTGGTGTAACCTGGTGTATCTCCAGCATCACCTGACAATTTCAATAATATTCTTTGGCTTATACACGTTACCCAGGCAAGTAATTCCAATGTTTGCAGTGGAACTATTCCCTTGTGAGTTAAAAGCCTCTATGAATTTGCAGAACATAGCTCACATTTTTTTGAGAAAAGCTAACAGAAGCAGAAGTGGGCATATGAAGAATACTTTTCCCTGTAAGAACCAGGTCCTGCTCCCCCAGAGTGGAAGGCAGCTTTGCTACCCTTTTTCCTGGAGCAAGACTAGAACTAATATAAGCTATATGTTATGCTTTGGATTCTCAGTGCTTACAAAGAATTCCAGATACTAGACTGCACCTAAAATGTCTTCAAAAGAACCTAGATTTAATATTTCATCAGAAGAACAGAGAGGGAGATTTGCTAAACATCAAACAAATATTTAATACAAATGCCTCCTGAAAGCAAGTTGGTTATGAAAATCAGTGAATACGAATGTTCCAAGTGACATTACTGGTGCATGTTTGTGGGCTTTTTGTTTACACTGCCACATCATGAAAAATAAAATACACCCAGACTATGCATATTGATAAGGATACACTTTCATCTCTGAGTCTGGTGACATGTGAATACCATTTCAGCATCATTCTTGTACCTGATATTTGCACCAAGAAACCCTAAAGAAAAATCCTGCTTCTGTACCAGTTGGGTGTATTTTTCTTTAGTCTAGTACATGAATAGAGAAAACAGTTTTAGGGAAGTGACTATGTCTGATCCTGCTTTAGACTATAGCTTCCTTCCACACATTGTGGGGAAAAGGATATAGAAAACAGATGACACAGAATTAGAAGAGTTAACCTGAACCGTATTTCTTTGAGCTGCCATTTGTTTCTTTGCAACCCTGGTAAGGTCATCTGAGCTCAAAGGGATCGATCAGTGAAAGTTAAGATAGCTACAATCAAGTAGATGTGCTTAAAATCCTTGGCTACATGAAGATAGTATTTTCAGGGCTATTCTAAGACTGTATGGATGATTACATTTCTCTCTCTTTGGACAGTGGACGTTGAAGTTTGTTTGCAGAAGCAGCCATACAGAAGTAGTGGGATCCTTGTGTCTTAGGTCATGTCCATCTGAGATGGTGGTGGTCATCCACAGGATCAATTTTGGCTCAGCTTGTGACTGGATTGCAGTATTTGGATGTGAAGCAAGCCCAAGTGAGCCACTTAGTTATCTATCTTTCTATATCTGCAGGCTTTAAGTATGATTTAAAAAGGGAAAGGATAAGAAAATTATTCTACTGTCCATTTATCTTTATTATTATTAGTGGGTTTATTTTTCCATAGAAGAAACAGCTGAAAAGATGAAAAAAGGAGGAAAGGAAAGAAAGTTTGGTTACCATTAACTCATTGGAAAGGCAACTAACAATTTCAGTGACCGTAGTCTTAGACATGTTTGTTTTATGCAACTTGGTGTCAGACTTTGAGGACAGGCATTTCTGTCCCTAAAGAAATCAAGATTCAGTTTCCAAGAATTCATCCAGTTCTAACCTGCTTGAACACCTTTCATACAGCATTGACATCCCCGACCATAGTAACTGAAGTGGTATTATGTGCTGAGAATGAAAAATAAACACAAAATATTAATAAGGTTCCACCTCAAATTGTATCGGCTAAAATAAGAAGCCACAGTTTGTTCAGCAAAAACCTGTCCAAATCCCAGAAGAGCTGTAAATAACCAGAAAGAAGATGCCTATAGATGATGGTAAAGAGAGAAACGGAATCCCACAGTTATGTTCTCAACCACTGATTTGAGCAATACTATCAGAAGCAAAACTGCTGAGTTTCATGAGAATATGAAGGACTCAAACTGACATTTGAATCTACTCTTCAAGGTTCCATCTAGCACTCTTCATATACAGGTCATCAGGACTGAGGATCACATTAGTAATAAGGCCTGTATGTCTATTGTTGGTGCAAATGTGGTACCACTGAAATGAGTCAAGCTGTGTATTTTTCTATCAAGTACAACTGCATGTGGTATCTAGTAGTTCAAACCTAAAATGTAGATTTATCATGTATGGTGTCTGTGGACTGATACTGGAGAGAGCTTGAGCTGCTGCCCTATTCCTTAAGCCAGATTTCAAACGTATTGTAAAGGACAAAGCAAAAAAAAGGACTAAGATGTAAGACAATGCTCCCCCCACAAAAAAAAAAAAAAAAAAGAAAAAGAAATTGAATCCTTTGGAGCTGGGTAAGAATAATAGGAAATTTATACTCAATTAAGCCACTCAAGCAGAGCTGTTAATTAACCTTATCAAAAAGGACATTCCATTTTTATAGACCTGAGGCTATCAGTAAGAACTGGACTTTTTAAGTGGATGAAAAAGGTGTAATGCATTGATTTTAATGTACAAAAGCGTATCCAAAGAAAAACTTAGTACAGATCCAATCCAACTTTTAAGACCGTTCAGTATTAAAAGAAAAAAAAGAATATAGGAAAAAATATGATGAAAGGAAACAGCATTTTTATAGCTGCTACAGAATATGATGGATGTGAAAATAAGCAAACATCATTAATGGCAACATGTTGCAATGACTTCTGCAAAAACTATGACTGGCTTTAGAAGGTCAGAATTCTGTTTGAACAGTCAAATGGACTAAATCATACATAAATATTACACTGTATATACCCAAAGAAAAAGATATCTGTAGAGTCTATTACATCCTACCCTCTAACATGAGAGATAAAGGTTGACAATATGGTCAAGGAAACTGGAATATTTTCTACAAATTAATGTGGAAACCTGATCATTTTAAAATGGCAGCACAAACACCACCTAGTAAACTAGAAACTGTTGAGCTATTAAAAAGCAACAACAAAAAAGGACACAATTTATCACGTGAAACACATCAAAATATAGAAGCATTGGAAGGGGATGATAATGCCCTGCTCTAATATCAGTTACAGAGGATCATCAGTGAAACTAGCACACATAAAATAAATACTGAGAGAATAGGAAGCTCTGCTCTCTTGGAAGTCAGCTGATCTCCCTGAGATATGCACCTGCAGAAATGACAGCACACTCTTTGTCTTTCTATTTTTTTTTCTCTTCTTCTTTCTCTTCTCTTCTCTTCTCTTCTCTTCTCTTCTCTTCTCTTCTCTTCTCTTCTCTTCTCTTCTC
>JANHFX010018662.1:0-55188 GCA_027560015.1 Chloroceryle amazona | reverse complement strand
TGTGTCCCTCGGTAGCACGCGGGCAACAGGAGTATAGAATAATACAGTGTGACAGTTGATATTTTTCTAGCTGTTTGTGTGGCTAGCATTGTTTTAAACTAACTTAACACCCTTCAAACATACGCAATAATTGCTCTTAGCTCTTCTAGCTTGGAATATATTTAAAGGCTATCTCTTAGTGAGATTTTTTTTGAGTGCCATTAAAGTCCAGTTCTTATGACCCTAAATGCTAAGGGAAATCAGTAAAACTTAGACAAGCCAGGAACTTACTGGAAGTTCAAGGTTGTCTCTATTTGGATCCACTTGTTTCTTCACCATAGGGAAAAAACCCCTGTAGAAACACAGGCCTCTCAGATTGTTCTGTCTTGGAAATAATATACTGTAAACAGTTGCAATTCAGCTCGAGTCCCTCCTGCATACTCCCTGACCCATGATTACTGTGGAGATGCAAAAGGTCCATGGTCAAAAGGGCACTTCAGCTGTTGCTGCCTATGCGTAATGGTGTGTGATGTTAGCAGCTTTGAAGAAGGAGACCTTATCCAACGTATCTACCTGGTAGAAGATACATGATGTCTGGAAGTTAGGTCTATTGGCAGAGTATGTTGCAGGAGACATGTATTGTACCTTAGGGTAGCACAGATTCAAGACTTTTTTTCCCCTCTGGTGTACTTCTTTTCACAGCATTCTCCTAGTGAATTCTACAAAGAATGCCAAAATTTTGTGCACCTCAATTACAGGAACTAAGGAACCTTTCCTAGCACTGTGTCATGGAGGTCTCCACTTCTAAGACAAAAAATAATTTGCAGGAATCCTGTCAGGATTTTGGCCTATTAACATTCCAATGAAATACATTCATGAGCGTTGCAGTTACTTTTGACCTATGTCTGACTCCATGGCAGCAATTAAATCAAGTGCATGGAAAGAACGTTCTTTTCTTTTTCAGGAAGACATTATGATGTTTAAAAAAAAAAAATAAAATATGCAGCTTGACACTTCCAGTAGTTGTATGGCATAACAGGGAAACAGGCTACCTTTCTGTATTTCTGTAACAACTGTGTACCCCCTGCTGAGAGCAGGGACATCTGCAACCCGAGCAGGGTGCTCAGAGCTCTGTCAGCCCCACCTTGACTGTCTCCAGGGATGGGGCCTCAACCACCTCCCTGGACACCCTGTTCCAGTGCTCCACCACCTTCATGGTAAAGAACTTCCTCCTTACATCCAGTCTAAATCCATTTTTTTCTAATTTAAAACCATTGCCCTTCATCCTTTCACTCCAGGCCTTTGCAAACAGGCCCTCTCCAGGCTTTCTGTGAGCTCCCTTCAGATGCTGGAAGGTCACTATTAGGTCTCCCCGGAGCCTTCTCTTCTCCAGGCTGAACAGCCCCAGCTCCCTCAACCTGTCCTCGTAGCAGAGGTGCTCTGGCCCCCTGATCATCCTTGTGGCCTCCTCTGGCCCTGTTCCATCAGGTCCATGTCCTTCCTGTGCTGAGGGCTTCAGAGCTGGACGCAGTATTCCAGGTGAGGTCTGCCCAGAGCAGAGTAGAGCGGTAGAATCGCCTCTCTCAAACTGCTGGCCACATCTATCTTCTTTTAATGTTTCTCTTTCTTGGAAAGTCTTTAGCTAGGTAAATGATGGACTGTACCCTTCCATATTAATTTATTGCAACTGTCTTATCCATTGGTTCTTCTATGTCTATTGGTAGAATCCTTGTAGGTGCTTCTTTTTCATGGACAATGGCTGCTCTAGGTGCTCTGAGTTCATGGTCCTATGACTATGTTATGATCTAAATAGCTAGTCCTGTACAGAAGATTAGGTCATATATGCCAGTGTTTTAATCTCTCAACTATTCCATGAAGAAAGGCTGTGCTGCTTTCTAAGAGTGTTATGCCCTGTGTTTTGTTATTTTTCACTTTTTTTGATCTAGATGAATGTTTAATTCATTTCTTAATGTGACATCTTTAATTGCTGGGACATCTGGTGGGGTTTCTGTATCTTATCATCATTTCCCCACCCTTGCCAAGAAATAGTCATGTGATTACCCTTTCCAGACTAAACATTTCATGGATTTTAGTAAAAGCATAGAAAAACAGGGTTGTAAAAACACGCTCCAGAAATGTGGCAAGTCTGCCATTGCAGAAAGCTTTCAGGTTAAGATCAAGGTAGGTCGTATAAGAAATGCAAAAGAGTTGTTTTCTCTTTTTTATTGGACTTGATGCTGGAATTACCAGAAAGACGCTCTGTCTCTGAGTCATGCAGAAACGTAAAACACAAAAGATTATCATAATTCTCCTGACCTTAAAAAGACTGAATTTCCTCACAGATCTCTGTAACTTCATCCAGACCATCTGTGTCAGACGTTTTTTCATTTTAAGTTTAGGACGTGGACTTTTTATGGTATCTTATAGTTAATTTTCTGATCATATATTAAAATACCAGTTCACGGGCAAGTGTCATGCCTTCTCTTGGACAGCCACTCTGCACTGTCCTATCTTACTATTGTGATAAGTTATATAATGGTGTGAATACTCATGGAAGATTATAGTATTGTTCAACTTCCCCTGTAGGGCATCCTTTACTGTCACTTCATTATGGAAATATAAAGTCTCAATTTAAGATTTACCTCAGAAATTAGGCTTTAGGACTTCCCTGGTGTTCTTAACATTTTCTTCTTAAGAAAGAAATTCCTTTTGGTTTTTTTTTGTTTTGCTTTCTTTAGATATTGTCTAGTAAGACGCTACTATTTATTTGGTCTGCTGATCTTACAGAAATAATTGTCTTTTGAAGCAAGGGCTGAAGGCTTTATGCTTACTCTGGCATACTCCCCTGACTTACACAGCAGTATGCTAGAAATTGAAGGCCAATGAATTGTCATGTCACCTACTGGCACTGACACCTTTTTGAGACATGGCAAATTCTAATCTATACTTTCGGTAGTGATAACAGACAGTTACTGTAAGTGTCTCCACTTACAGGTAGATGCCTATGCAGACATAGCTGTAGAAAACTGAAATTGCTTTGTTTGGATCATAATATATCCTGCTGTTAGGCAAAGTTCAAATTCCTAATTCACAGCTGCCTAAAGTTTTCTAATAGTTAAACTTATTTTAAGAGCTTATATATGGTCTCCACAAACCAGTTCTTCAAAACTTGAAATGAACAACCTTAATTGCCACCCGAGGGTGCAAATGCTGCAGAATCCCATGACTAATACCCAGAATGATTTGCTGAATCTAAAAATAAGAGTTTGTATATTTATTCTCTGAGAGGCAAAAACCACATCCAGTCTGAAGGCAGTCATAATATGTAAGGGTTTTTTTTCTTATCCTGACTTTTTCAGGATTAAAAAGAATAAAAGTTTGAAGGATTATCTTTCCAGCTCAGTTTAAGTGGCTAATAGACTGCCAATATAAATCAAACATAAATTATATATTTTATTTGCAGTTTCAGTCGTTCTTAGCATAAGTTCTGCGCAATTTAGTTAGATGTTTATGAAGAAAGAAGGCTCATTCCCCCATCTTTATTTCCCATTTCCTATTATAACTTTTTCACAACCATATTTATAAAAATTCACATCTAAGAAACCAATGCCTAACTAAGCTTTATGACCTTTTTTTTTCCCCTATTATCTCTTCCTCTTTGAATTAGCAGGAAACACATTTCTATTCTCTATAGATTCACTCACCTTTTGTTCTTTTTATAATAATAACAAAAAACATATACATGAAATTCCCTAGATTAAGGTCTAATGATATTTATAAGGAAAAGGTTATTTCATAACAGAGCCTGACTATCATTTTTCCGAATTCTTTCAGTGCTTTATTGTTTCCTACAGTGTCCTACCACATGTCACTGCATCATGGCGATGTATACAACCACATTCTACCCAGTACCATTTAATCACTTTCTTTTTGACTTTGTTTATCTTGGGAACTGCAAAGTACTTTAGTAGCTGATTCTGCAACTTGAATTTCATAAGCATGCTGCTCTTACTCCACTGTGAATTATGCTGTACAATGCAGAATCAGGTGTAAAAAACATTGACATTCTGTCTACAAAATAAGATGAAAGAGTTTTGTAATGGGAAGTAATGCTCAGAGAGACCTGGAATGCACCTAGCTGTCTAGAAACTGAAACAAATTTACTGCTGATGGTGTTGCAAAGGGCAGTAGTAAAGGAAAATTCTGTTCTAATGTAAAAAAATTCAACTAATGTTTATGTTATAATCAATCTGATTCAAGATCCTCTACAGTAGCAGAATAATGTTCTTCTTTAACTTATTTATTAATGTATTTATTCTTCCCTTGCAAGTCATTTTTCAAGTTTCATCTGTGAATCATAATGACTTGTGAGGCCTGATTTTATGAAAAGACTATTTGAAGATTGCTAATCCAGTTGCTTATTGGAATAAATTGAAACATCACACTGGAGCCATACAGACGGGAACAGGTCACTGAGATACGTCTCATGCAACAGGAGAAAGAAACCAATGGCTGGCAAAATACATATATCATTTTATTTACTATTCATTTCATTTCCAAACATTAGGTCAGAAGTTAGGTGAGGTGTCTGATTAAGATGAAGCTCACTGACAATTTCAGGAAGATGTAGAGGAACAAACACTGGATTAAGAAACACAAAATTCTTGCACCATTTTATTTGGGAGGACATCTAAAAAGCCAACCTTATCTAAGAAGGATAAAGGGAGATGTTTACTAACATGATGTTCTTTACCATTTCTGGTAATCTTTGATGCTGTTTTTAATCTGCTTACATTATAGTGGGTCTACAACCTGCATTTTTGAGACTTTTCTTCTGGTATATTTTAAAATATGGCATAATTATGTGGAAATATAATAGAATTTTGGGCTCAAATTCTTGTGTTCTTTTCAGCAGTAAGTAAAAGAAAACAAAAATAAGGCATAAATGTAATATTTTTTTTTTCTGAAGGCCATCTGCTACATTATTCCGTTGAACTCTTTCTTACTGTCATTTCCTTCAAAGCAAGGTAGCAGATGGTGTGGGAACCATCTCATAAAGTACCTTAGTTTTCCTTTGTTTATAGGTATTCTAAAAAAATCTGTTGATCATTGTTAACTAGCTACTCTGTAGGAAACCAGTAGTGTTAGGTGAGTAGAATTAATGATGCACATCCTGATATTTTCACTTACTTTAAATTATAGAGCCCTTTACCAGAGGGAAGTCCTTCCTGAAACTTTACCAGAGCAGAGAAGGACTGAAAATACCATTAAAGTTTCAGAAATTTCTCTAATTTATCACATTCACTTAAAAAATATTAGTGTTTTAGAAACAAACACCATTCTTCGGTGAAATTGAGTTTTCTGTAGATCTACCTGTCTCCTGGTTTTGTGTAAAAGAATCTGCAAATGAATACAGTGCCAGGAATGGCTGCTGAAGGAAGGAATTGTAAATGATAATGTGGAATATTGATTGCAAATTCTCCTTGAGCCTTTGTCCTCTGGTGTTTTAATGAGAAAGTTATTCTGAAGTGTGCATGCTACATAGCCCTTGGCACTTAGCTTAAATGGCCTAGTTAGGAAACCATGATCAATTAAGAGAGAGCGAGAGAAAACAAATTAAGTCATAGAGAGATTCAAAGGTGCAAAATTAGTCCCTGGTTTTATCCCTCTTTTTCAGGAGGAGCTCATCTTTCTTAATACAGGGTGATCTTCAGGAGACAAAGCAGTTAGTGTCAGTGGCTGAAGGTGAGTTGTCATCAATCCTGCAGAAGGATTTCTGTTGGGACAAGGCAGAACTGGAAACCAAGTCATATGTCAGTTATGTTTAGGCAAATCTACATCAGCTCAAATTTTGAATCAAGGTGGTTTTATTGCTTATGAAATATATTTATGTGTACATAATGTGCAGGGTAAGAAGTACAGAAATTATGGTTTAATACTGTTGATTTATAATAAAATACAAGACTGGGAAATAACAGCTGAACTAAGTGTTGGATTTAACTTCTAAACCAAGAAGCAAGTTCATCTCACTGTTTAGAGTGTTACTTCAATGTAGTTAGTAACAACAGCAGTGATACCATTCAAGTAAGTGTGATTAAGTTAGCTTTTTTTCCCATTTAAAAATACTTTTATGACTTTATTATTAAGGAAAGGACTTAGAATATGTTCTACAAAGGAGAAAGTTTTATACATGTTTGTGTACAAAGAAAAATCAAATGCTAGTAAGTAATTTAAGCTATACAACTGAACACAGTAATAAATTCTATCAAAAAACTGTACACAACCTCATTTGTATTAATGTGCTGTAGCCTGAGCATGTAGAAATGTGAGCCTTGAGAAGAAGTCTCCATGGGACATTTTTGGAACATCAAACTCTGAGATTAATGTTTTTGGGCGTTTAAAATGTATCATGATGTGGATTTTTAAAGGTGTGATTTGGTTTTTGTTCTTCTGATATTTATTTATGTATTTTTATTTTTAATAACAGGTGTGCAATTCTAAAGCTGTCTGTTAGACTCCAAGAGATGACCTGTAAATATGAATATAAGGTGGAGAATTAGGTGCACCTTTGTAGCTTTAGCATGAGCATTGGTCTTGGTACAAATGTTTCTGGTGTCTCCTTCCATTTGACATTGATGACAAAAAATTCACCAAAGACACATGATGGAGAAAGATGCTGCCAAGATCCCGTGATGAAGGCATAGCACGTGAAAAGGCAGGACTTCTGTTAAGTGCACATTGCTTTGCATTGTTAGATCAAGCAAGCTGAGAAATCAAATACGGGCTTTAGTAGCTGCAAGGTGATATTTTTCTTTCATCATGCAAGCTGAACTTGGAAGTTAGTGGGAATTTTGCTGTTGACTTCAAGTCTAGACAAAATGTTCTCTATGCTTCAAGTTTATGATGCAGAGATAGAAAATCAAGGAGTGCTTTTAAGGAAATTATTGAAGTGAAATCTAAGCAGATGATGAGGTCATAGGGACCAGGAAGAGTGTCAGATTAATTTAGAGGAATTTAAATCTGTTGTAGACTCTATGTTTGTCCCTGTGTTTTCCTTTAGGAAAATTAAGTTGAATCTAGCAACAAAATCAATCCCTGGGATTTTGCTAGCAAAAAAATCACACTTGTCTCAGAGACATTTATACCTGAAAACAGAGTCAAATACACGAAAACTGCTTATTTGTGCAAAGATTAACTGTAGGGTATTTTCTGCTGAGAACACTGATAGTTATCTGCTTATCACATTTGTCATAGTAGTCACACAGCACGTGACTAAACCACTCTTTCCACATGTTCCTTTCCTTTTCTCCTCGTGTGGCATTTCTTTCTTTTATTTACTCCTTCAACCTGTCATTCTGCTGTTTACATGCGTTTGCCATACCCAGTCTTAGAGACAGATGATTAAAGCTCTGATTCTTGTACAGGCAGAATTCCTAAACTCACAGAAGAAAGATAGAAGCTGCATTTGATGACTAATGGTATGTCTATATAATCTTGTTATTTTGGAACATATTCTAGTTTCCCATTATAGAAAAGGTAATGAAATCAACCGAGTAGAACAGGTTCTGTTAAAATAAACAAAAATGCCGGTAGGGAATTTCTGTCCTATTTTAAGGTCAGACTGTTCATAAAGAATTCTGCCATTCTCACTTTTAAATAACTTCAATAAGAACTAAATTAATGAGGAGTTTGATTCCTGCATGCATTATTACCACCCTCAAGTACCTCAGGAAATCCTTGCACATAGGTCTTTAAGCACAGTATATAAATGGTGATGCTGTTAGGCAGAAATGTTGAGTGCTGCCTGTATTTTATCACTTCAGAATTCACTTTTTTTTGGAAGTATGTGACAGAGAGTTATAAAACATTCACTTTAGAGTGATACAGCTTGCTATGCTAATCAGTCCCTAGGGATTAGACTGACCAGACTACACTGTTTGCAGAGATGATTATTAATGATATATGAATATTGTAATCAGTTACATTTAAGACAAAATGCTACTCAGGATAGCATGTATTCACAGCTAAATTACTTTACATTTGCAGGTTATAAACAGGTTTCTGAAGTGCCATTTTAAGAGTAGATATACTTTTGGGTATCAAAGAAATTTTTCTCCAATACAAATTCTGCTTTTTTGTGAACCTTGCATTATTTTTATTGTACACTTTAACCTCTGGAAGGCCTTCTCCTGGCCTTATCCATTGTCTCATCTGACTGTCCATTGGCTCTAAAACATCCACTAAATAAAATAGAGAGATCTTTTCCATAACAATTTTTGATCTCAAAGCTTAAGAGCATGAAAATAACATCATTATATATTCATTTTCATAAATGTATTTAAAGGGCTTCTTTGGTGATGCACACAGTCCCCACTAATGGAATGAAGATGATGTAATCCCCAAGTATAGAAAAAGTCTTAATGCTCCTAAATTGGACCAAATTCCTTATCTCTTAAATTTTGACTAATACATTTGTATTTTTCATAACTTCAGTGTTAGGTGTATATGTCAAGTACAGACCTACCTGTTGAAAATAGATGATATTACTTCTGAACTTAGTAAGTCCGGCATTAAAAGTTAATGCATTGCAAGAAAGAAATACAGAATCACGTTAAAGATGAGATTTCTTTTCTGGCCTTCCATTCTTTCTTCCTCTCTTTTGCTTCACAGGAAATACTGTCAACTGCTTTTTACCTGTCCCTTTGCACTTCTGATACAGACAGCAAGTGAGGGTAGAGTCGCGGACTTACTCTTTTGCAAGCAGCCAGAAAGTGCCTCAATTCAACACAAGTGTTCTAAATATATTTTAAAAACTTCTCCATTGATTATACCATCAATCTAGCAGAGCTGTACAAAAGCAGCACCTAATTTTTCATGCAAAATCTGCTATTTTAGGAAAATCAGCTCAACTGTTGACTGTTATTTCTTCAAGAAATGTCAAAGTAATTACTGCTTATAAAGAAAGAAAAGAATTTCACTGAAGTTGTTTTTTTGCCTGTCCATCTCAAACCAAATGACACCTTTTTACTGTTTATTTTTAACAAAAAATATTCTGGGCCAGCATGTGTAACAAATTCCATTAGGCTTTGATTTTTGAAAGTAGTATTTCCTCACAGTATACTCCTTTTTGATGCTACTATTGTCAGGCTAAGCCCTTGTGAATTTTCTCCTTTAGAACAAGTCAGCACAGCCTTGGAAAGGAACATTTGGTCAGAGCCTGCCTTTTGGGGGACAAGGCAGGTAATTTGACGCACAGATATTCAGGTTCACACTTGCCATTCACTATGTAAACTTTAGCTGGAAGTGCAAATTATGTGAGTTCAAATTAATTTTTTTAAGAGGAAGCACCATGGAGTAGTTCTCAAGGATGAAAAGAGCTCCTGACTCTTTCATTCCTTAAACTTCCCAGAAAAATCTATGCCAAAAAACAAAGGGCGGTGTTTCCTATTGGTAAATTATTTCCACTGAAAGTTTATAGTGGAAAACACGCTTATAGTGTAGAACTACTTGTAAAGAGTTTAATTTATAATTTGATTTTGACTTGGGCAACTAACTGATCATTAAGTATGCTAGGAGACTGATGGAAAAGGGGAACTGCATTTGTACACCAAATTATGGTTTCTTTTTTTGCCTACTCCTACCTTCATTCTTATCATAAAGCAAATTCAGAGGTATATTTTTAGTACAAATATTGCTAGTATTTTTATGTGAAGTATAGTACAGGAACATACTCCTAGGTTGTGACTTCAATTCAAACTACTGTGGTTTGAGCATGTAAAATATTGTACCTACATAGACCATTCATTTCAGAGGTTCCTTTTCTGTCATGTATAAACAGTACTTAAATATCATAAACTTCTACATGGAGCTAATATGGTCTCCCAGTGCTGCTACATTTTGTAGTCTTTTTGATGCATTTAAGTGTTTAGTTGGATAGAATTCATGTAAAATTACAGGAATAAATGTGCTGTCACGTTCCCTCTTTGGCAGAGTGAGATACACAGATGAAAACACCCGCAAACCAGCTCTTTTCCACACAAAGGGGAATACATACACTAAAGGCAGCAGAGAATATATATGCAGGGCTCTTTCAAAGAAATACCTGTCTTCATCTGGTATTTACAATGAGTCTTAAAACCTCTCTCTAGAGTTTGTAGGTTTGATACTAACAGAGATTTGAGTTGATGTCATTACAAAGAAGCTAGTTTAGTGCCTATTAAGAGTCTTCTTGTCAGTTTAGTTATTTGAGGTGATCTCCAAAACCAGACTTGCCTGATATTTCTGGCCAGATTTTTTGATGGCTAAGTCAACATCTCTGAAATGAGTAGAAAACATCCTCTTCTGCAACAATTAACTTGTACAGGTTTGAGGGTTTTCACTGAAGAGTGATCTTCCAAAGAAGAGGAGATGAACTGAGCCTGTTTTAATTTGAGCCACAGGATCTTTGCTAGCATTTTACATTCTGGATTAGGGTAAATAGCAGAGACAGAAACTAGTTTACCATTTGTGTGGTAATGTGGGCCATGGATATTAGAGAAGAAAAAAAACATATTGCAGAGAAGAATTCATCTGGAAAACTTTAAGTGATAACATTTTTTAGTTGTTGTTTTTTAAACATTGATTAATATTAACATCATATATATATGGATGCAACACAGTACAAAACATCTAGGAACACATGTTCTCTTCCTTGAGCAGCTGTTTCATGCAGGAGAAGGAACAGAATGAATTGAAGAATTTTAGAAAGCATTAGAGATAATACTTATTTTATCCCAATTCACCTAACCCCAAATCTTTCAATGTATAACAAATTATGATTCAGGAAAGATTACTTAAAATCAACCCTTTGCATTAGTCAGTGTACAAATTGCTTATCAATTAATATTTTGAAATTCATGATAATTATAATTCTTTTAAAAGCTTTGTATTTGGGATTCAGATTAAATTGAGACTTCAGCAATGACAGTTCAGAGACTCTCTTCTGTATGGTACTGCCTTTCATACATTTCAAAAACAAACAAACGTAGCATTTGTTGGTAAAGTCTTAAGTCATTTTGACAGTAGGTACATTTCAAAGTAAATAGTGAACTGGGGAATTGTTATTCAGAACAGGTGATTAGAGGGTAAAAGAAGAAAGTAACAGTGACAGATCCATGCTGGTGTGCTACCAGGAATAAATGTGACCAGACTTGAATAACTGCCAGGACTATGGTTGCAACAAAGCAGTTCTCAGGGGAATATGTGAGAGGGGGAGGTTCTTTATTTACCTCTTAAAACCTTTAGTAAAAAAACAAATTAAGAACTCTAAAGAACTTTTTGGATGACTTATCTATTAACTGCTTTCAGTTTATGAATCAAGCAGCAGCATAATTTTAACCCTAGTAGACATGGTAATGGATAGTCCAAGTGGTAAAACGTACATGATATTCCCTCAATAAAAATCTCACTTTGAGCTCATATGCACCACTGCATACAAAGCAGCCTGATTATATATAAGAAGAATAAAAAAGTAATACATCACATTTGAAGGAAATGTAAATGTGATATTTGGAGGGATGGACTATTCAAAGTGCAGAGGGCAGCGCATCTTTGAGTCCTTTTATGTTTGTAAATATGCCTTGTCTAGTAGCATGATCAGTGTTCAGCTAGTGGAATAATATCCAGAATTATCAAAACTTTCATGTTACAGTTGCTCACATATCACATAGATCCATATATATATGCTGATAAATTTTGTTTGCAAGGATGTTATACCGGGACTATAAAAATTCTAATTCTCTTCTTTTGTTCATACTTATTTTTCCATCTCACTTAGAAACAAGCAGAGTGTAAGGGAGTTACGGGTATGTTGTGCCCATCAGAACCCTGTTGTCATCAGAGAGACCAGTGAGAAGCCTAGCTGTCCCATCATCGTGAGTAAGCTGCTTCCAGACGCTCCGTAGTGTCCTGCTGACCTGCAGAATCCTGGTGGCTTGTAACATCCTGCCATATACCAGTCCCTTTCTAGGAGCACTGGTAACAGTGGGGTCCTGTTTCATGGAAACATTGCTAATCAGGATGGCATTATGGTATCCTTAAAAATTATCCAGGTTTATGGAATTTAACTGTATGCCAGAATCTTCTTTGAAAGATCCAAATTAAACAGACCATTCCCTCAAGTCTGAAACAAGGCAAAATTAGTATTTATAACTTACAGGGAGTGAAACAACATGTGAATCAGAGCATATCTGGAGTTTCTATTCCATTCCTGTGTATCCATTCTAATTCACATTCCTGTGTATAATTGTTTGGTAGTGTACTACTTGTTTGATTTAACTTCAAGGATCAGGACATTGAAGTAACACCCCTAGAATTATGTAGGAAGCTGTGAACATAAAATTGGTGTTTTACTTGATCTGGGATGCATCTGGAATATTTAATTTAGGGGTTTGGGATTTTTTTTATGGGAGATGTGTACTGACAGCACTATATTGGAGCTCAGTTTGAAAGGCTTGGAATTATCACACTGAGACTTGTAAATGGAAACAATTAGCTGTAGGGCACTGAGCAGCAGGAAAAAATCCAAACAACTCCCATGAGAATAGAGAGCCATGTCATGGTATTTGTTTCGGTAGATGTTATTTTCAATTCCATAGTATTTTAATGTTCATTTTGTAATATTTACTAGCATGTGTAGCTAGGCATAGATTTTTTTGTGGCTTTGGAATTGCTGAAAACGTATGTAAATTATTAATGCATTCTAAAAAGATATATATTTTCCCAGATGCTGTGATGTATTCAGTTGCATTTATGCACAACAGAAAATGTATCCTGCAAATTTATGAAAAAACATCAGTTAAATGGATGCAGCTTATGGCTCATGAAGCTCCTAGAATTATGATTCTCTGAAGCTGAAAGGGTGTTTTTAGGGGCACAACATGTCTGTTTTAAGATTCCTCAGCTACAGAAGTAAATCCTCAGCACAGTTTCCACTTTAGTAAATACTCTGGTTTATTGCTGGTGTTTTGTTTTGTTTTGTTTTCCTCAAGGAAGTGTAGAATAGATGCTTTATGGCAGCCCTGTAGTTGTGCATCAAAAATGCACTTCTGAAGTGAAAGTGCCAATACCAATTATCAAAGGTTGCTGTGTTTGAGTTTGTGAGGTGTGGTATGGGAGTGCACAAACTGGATTTCATTTGGATGAAACTCAACTACATTCCAGCTATTAGTGGATGCTCAGTTCATTAGCTTTGGAAAAGTCCAGTGCTAGCCTTTAGTAGAAGCATTTGAAGCACATTTAATGTGGTTATCATATTCTCAGCAAAACAGTTTCATGCTACAGATGTGCTCCTGGCCAATATTTGTCCATGCAGATGTAGCCATATACTGCCTAGTTTTCAACTTATAACAAGTGCCTGAATTGTCCATAGTATAGTTAAACTTGGTCCAAATAGAGGATCTCATTCCTTGTATCTAAAAAGTCTTTCATTTCTTACACATTCCATTGTTTCTTTTCAAAAAATCCTGGAATGTATTGATATAATGCCAAAGGGCACATATGTTTCATAGAAGACATATGTTTTAACTGAGTTTATTGATTTCATGTGAAAACATAAATCAGATTTGTTAAATCCATTTAAAGCACAACTTCTAGTTTGGCTGTAGACCAATAAAAAAGAACAACCACCCAAACAAAACCCCAATCCTGCCTTGATGAAAGTTGACCTGAAAAGGAAAGCAATTTAAGTTTGTGACCTCATTTCACCACGGTGTAGTCAGGAAGGGAGTATGGGGGGGCAGGACATAGTGTGTTCAAGTTATATTTGTTCCTTAAGTTTGAGGTTTTACCTTAAAATCTTCAAAAGGAAAAAATGTTTTGTTGTTTTTTCGATCAGCTTTTCAGAAATACAAAGAACGGGTCAGAGAGTCTTTAAGTCCGTAAGTGGAAGGGCCAGGAACTGAATGTCAAAGAGGGAAACATCTTTCTCCTAACAATTAGACAAGTAATCAGATTAAGCAACGTTAACAAATAAAATTGTAAGGTTTAAATAGTCATAGTAGCATTATCTTTCAATTTTCTGTTTTTACTGCTTCACTGCAGAGATACACACTTCAGGGAAATGAGCATAAGTATTCGATAGCAGTAGGCTCAAGCTACACTAGCAAGAATAAGAATAGAACCTAAGACCTTTCTCAAATTAAACCCAAACTTTTTAAAACTTGAGGTTTTGTTTTGTTTTTAAGACTGTTGCTTCCCACTTATATGTCAGCATATTTCTAGTTTGTTGTCAGATCTACTAATATTTGACCTCAAAACATCCTAATTCCGTTGCCAACAACATTGGGCATTTAATAGTATGGAAAATGGGGTAGAATTATTTTATTTTTTTAGTTGGTTGTCAATCTCAATAGTTGAAATAGCCACTTCCACCTTTTTCCTTTGGGAAGGCAAAAGTACTAGAAAGGTCTTGTTATTAAGACACACTGAACAAAACTGAATGTTGTTACCAAGTGAGAAATCCCAACATGTGTAAGTCGTCTCTGTACAAATAAGTCCCAAGGATCCACCCAGGTAATGAAGCTTTAACATCTAACATTGCTTGAAGTTGAAAGTCAATATTCTGTTCTCTCTTACTCCATGTTCTGTGTAACAGTTGTGTGTTTGCCTGTCATGAATAATGCAGTAAGTTGCAGCTTGAGGTTTCACTAAGCTTTCATTTACTCAGCTATAAATGCAATCAAGATTCTAAGCCCTTTCATATCTAATCCATTTGTAGTTTTCTTGAGCTAGAACTATTAATTCATTAAATTAGAAATGTTTCTTCTATTAAAAGGTTTACCTTTGCCAGTGGGATATGAATTCCTTCTTTTCTACCATTTATATTAAAAACCAACAAGCAGACAAAACCCCAGAAGAACCCCAGCCACAGAAAGAGAAGTATGCCCAAAGACATACAGGGAAGCTGGTATTTACATACTGTGTGAAACAGTAGTATTACTACTCAGGGACTCAGTAGTATTAGGATGAAGTCAAGAGAGAAGGAAGTGCCTGTGAATGGTTTGTAAACTTTCCTGAGTGTGAATCAAATATTTAGAGAAAGATTGGCCTATCAATCATTACTTTGACACATATTGATTCACCAACCACTGTGTATTCTTTCAGAGCACTTTATTTATGAATCACTCCAGTACCCTTTCACTGTTGTTAGTGGCATTTAAGTTTGCTTTGTAATTAAAAAGAGTGATTTTAGAAGTAGAGAACCAGCTACAATGATTGAAGTTAATAATGCAGCATTTACTGCTTAGTAATGAAAAGTAAATGCACTCTGAGTTTCATAAATTGACCTGGATTCCACTGTCAGAAAAATAAAATCTATTGAACAAAAATGAAGCTTCCTCATACTGATGAGAAAAAAAATAATCCAGGCTTTACAGAAGTCCCACACATGAAGATATTGAATGAACACAGAACATATGGAACTTCCTGGGGGTTTACTTAAGCTCCCAACCAAGTGCAACAGAAATACTCAGGTACAGAGTACTTGGAAGTAAGTGACTTACCATGACTCAGCCCTGAAGCCCCAGCTTCTTCCAGTGTTTACTAATCTGGAATTTTACATCCTCTGAATCTTTTTCTGCCAAAGACTTTACAAGACCTCATTTTCTAACAAATCTAATGGAGAATTTTGCTTATTCCCACAAGGCACCTTTGTTCCTCTACCTCTTCAGTTCAGTTCCTCCTCCTCCATCTCTACCTAGGTAGTTCTTGCTCTCCCAGTTAAGCACACAACCTGCATCAACACTCCTTACCTCCATTCCTCCTGCGACAGCCCCTCTGCCACAGGACGTCAGTTCCTGTGGAAACTGTTGCTAATTCCAGATAAATTTTCCTAATCCCATAGTCCATTTATCTGGCTGCTGGCATTGTACTCTTGGCAAATGCAGGTTTTCTTTTTGTCTACCTGTCTCTTTGGAGGAATGTCCCTGGCTTCTGTTTCTAACGGGGATTGCAAATAGCTTAATGAATATCCTTAATGGTTTCTGAAGAGGAGAAAAAACTCCAGCCTATGATAGCCTAAAATATTGAGCAGAAATCAAAATACTGCTCGAGAACAAAATGCTTCTGTCCTGAAATGCTGTCTTGGCCCATTTCTTCCTTATTACCTGAGTTCTTTGGCCTCGGGGAAGGTTTATTAAGTGTTAACTAAGTAATTACCAGAGTTGCTTGGACAAATGTAATGATTTGGGGTTTAATCACCATCCAGAGATGTGTAGTATTCTCTTTCAGTTTCTTTAGGTTCCAAATGGCTGCTCTCACTCTTGCATTGATACCACCCTTTTATGGAAGAGTCCTGACTGCATTCGATCCCCGAAGCACGTGTTCATGTTGTCAATAGGACTGCAAACTTTTAGCTTTATGGTTATGCTGTCTTTTCCTTTATTTGGTCAATTTTGAGAATATAGGTTCTAACACTTCCTTTTATTTCCTTCATTTTCTAAGACACTAATACATAGCCCCTTACCATCTACTGTGAAGAAAATCAACTCTATCCCAGCCAAAACCAGCACCATATGTTTAAATATTTATATATATAAATCTACATTCTGTGGGATAAAATTATGCTTTAAAGATTAGAATTTTAAGAGAGATTCTTTAGGCGTTATCGTGGTTTCTTGAGAAAATCAATATAAAAATTAACTCCTCACCTCCAAAGCAGTGAGAGATTTGGTTTATTTTCTAATATTGACACCAAGTGTCCAACTAGAAGGCAATTGAGTCACTCTAGTGTTTTTATTATATCTCACTTTTTACAACCCAATTTTCTGGTAAGAACTTCCAGTTTATTCTAAAAGGAGAAGAGGATCATTTAATAGCAGTGTTTTCAGGTAGGTGAGGGAAGTGTGTGAGTCTACGTGCTTTATCAGATTGCAAACAAAACATTTTATTGCTTCGCTGTACTTAGGGGTATTACTTCAATATGGTATATGAAGATTCAATAATGGAAAAAGAACGAGAAAAAGTAACTGTTGTAAATTTATTAAAAGGCATAAAATGAGTCCCTTATGCCTGCTTTGAGTATGCTGGGAAACTGGTCCTGAAATAGGGCCGCAGAGTAGGAGATAAGGAACAGAGGTTTTTACTGCTGTGCAGAATCCTTCACTCCTGATCCAAACTCTTCCTTCTTTGGAAAGAATTTAGGATCTGTTTCTGGAATGTTGCATGGGTTCAGCTCATTTCTTCATAACAACTCTTCAATAAGTATTAGCTTCTCTCTTCCCCTCCTGCCTAGCTGCTCTTGTCAGTAGCTTATTTATCTGTTACCTTATTCTGAAAGAACCCCTTGTGTTACTGGAACTATGAATAATAAGGCTTTCTAGTAATTTGGAGAGAATGTTTAGATATTCATATAGACCATGAAGGAGATTTCATTTGAATTCTACTGGTTACTACTGAATGATAAAATGAAGATGTCTGATGAAACTTCACTTTGCATTTACAGCTGAAGTTCTGCCACAAATAACCCTATCCTGTAAGTGGGTACCTGAATCTTCAGGGTTGAGGGGGTTGTCAGAGGTAGCCAGACATTATGCTGACAACATTGTACTTCTTGTGTGCTGCTGACCAGAGAAACTGTTGTGACAACTGCATTATTAGTTCAGTGTATCCAGGGACCAGACCTTTAATTATGACTGTTATTTTCTTTATTTTTATTGGTTCTCAGAGTACCTTCAGCTGTTGAGAAAGTTAAATACAAAGCTTTTGGTTTTATTCTTGGCTGAGGAATGAGCCTGAGGAAGACCGTGCTGCACATCTTTGAATTTATTTGGCTCCCATTCATGTAGAATCTTAAACACCGAGAGAATAATTTACTAATTCTGTGACGGCTGCTGCTTTGGCTTACATACTGGGGAGCAAATTAGGAATTGTCTGAGGTAAAACACAGGTCTTCTGCTGAATGAAAAAAGCAGCTTTCATTTTGTGTTCAAGCAGTAATACAACAGCAGTAAAGGAGCCTTTAGCCTGTCCTTTGCCATTAGCACTAGCTAATGAAATGCTGCTATGAAGCTTGCTGCAGAATGGATTCTGGAGATCTTTATGCTGCCCTTATGAACTGTCACAGCTTCAGACTATTTGTGGTGGAGGTACTTGGAGATGCACATTGGATATACACAAACTGGCAAGTTGCCTATTACGTATCTTTTGAAAAGAGAAAGCTTGTAATGCACAAAGGGACAAAATGCTTAAGTCCTGGGCAAGCTTTTAATAGTGCAAGTCATCGCTGAGGAGTAAGTGGAACAATAGGTCAACTTTACTTGAATTAAGAACTGATGATTCAACTATAAGGGTCATGACAAGAGCTTTCTCTGCGGACTGTGCAGAGATTTGGCTACAGAATTACCAGTGATGGGTAGACTATACTGGCAATAACTTCTACCAAAATTCACCTTGTATTTTGCATGCATTTCCTCATATATACCATGTATTTTCCTGAATCAGAAGGCTGAGCCAGTCATATAAGGGGATGTAAGTGAACAAGATTACCCAGAAAACCAGTAGCTTGTTTAATGTAGCACAAATCAAATGTGAGGGATTTGGGACTGTTATGTGAAGAGATAAACATGTGGAAAATAGGAAAGTTAGTTTAGTAAAAGGAGGAGCTTGAGATATGATCAACAGCTTAAAAAATGAACATGAATATGTTTAAATCAGAAATAAGAAGATAATAAAATACACTAAATCAGTAAGTTTAGAAGATAACCTTCCAAAATATTTTTAAGATCAAAGTTTCTAAATTTGTGAACAGGTTGCATATGACAAGGCTGTGAGAAAATCACCACAAAGTTCTTTTCTAGTTGTGAGTACCCAAGAGAATAACCTTTCTTTTATTCTTAGCAACAGGAGGTGGGCTACTGACTCTTAAGTTTAGGGCTGTTTCCATTAGCATCAAGAGTGTATTTCTATTAGGTTATGAAAAATATTAAGAAATAACAGTTGGCTTCAGGGCTTTTTTGTTTTGTTTTGTGGGGCTTGTTTCTTTTGGTTTATTTTGTTTGTGGGTTTTTTTTGCTGTTGCAAAAATGTAATCAAAATTGAAAAAAAAAATAGAAAGAAGGGAAATAGTGAGAGCTGAGCAAAAATTACAATAAACTGCTGGAAAACTGAAAAACCAGTATAATGAAAATAGTGGGAAAATGAGACTTCTTAGTCTCAGCATATACTCACATTTCAAAAAAAATGAGAAACAGATCAATAGATTTGGATTTTTGTTAGAAGTTCTGTACACCCGTGTACCTGCAAGATAGTTTGACTTGCTGACAGGAATATTAGCATTCATTACATTGCAGTTTATAATTGAAGCACTAAATAGGTATACTACATTAACCTCAGAGAGAGTACATTGATTGTGGAGATTTAGGACAATTACAAGGTGTTTAAAATGTTAGAAACAATGAAGCTTTAGTTATTGGAGCAGAATTGTGACAAGATATGCCAGCTCACAGCTACAGAATTACTTTTTAACATAAAGTAGTGTTAAATAGATTCTATTTTGCAAGCTAAGAGCCTGAGGAAAGAAAACATGTTACTAATAGAAGGCTGTGTCTTATTTCTTATATCCCTATCTATGCCAAGAATTTAGAATATCCTAAAGACCTGGAGCTGATAAACTAACTTTACATTTGTTGAAAACATGTTCAGGAATAAAACCTAATTGAAAATCATGCTTCATGAGTTTATAAACTACTGATATGACTAACTTTCTCTCATAATTTGTTTGCAATCTGGCTTGTGTTTTATGGTTGAGTCACGTGGGGGTTTTTTCACCAAACTGCAAGACCTGTTATTTTCCAGTGAGATAAAATAAGGAGTTCAGGCAATTCATTGGCAGGGTGAAGTAATGGATTAGATTACTAAGTGATTGTTTTCTGTAAGAAATAGTCAGATTGGATTATGTCTGTTTTAGTAGGCACTGTGTAGAAGATTTTACAATGGCATTATTTTCTATGGGTTTCTCTCTCCCTGAATTCGGCACGTGGTCATGCACTCAAAGTAAAGGAATGAAACAAAAAGCTGTCTTTTCTCACTGATAACACTATAGGATAAATACTGGATTCAGTGCTGGCTTCACACTAGAGCTTCATTCTTCCCCTATACTGGACAAAGCTGTTTTCTACAAGTTGAGGATACAGTTTGTGTTTTCCACACAGTGTTCAGCAGCTTCTGTGAGGTCTTGTTCCCCAGTAACTTAACCCAGGTGGAACCAAAAGAGCTGCAGAGAAGAAGAAAAAAATGGCAGAAGGAAAGACAGGATTTTTTCCTCATATTAAAGGACACCACAGAAATGGGAGAATTTTGCATACATAGAGCTTTCTTGGAAGGGCCTTGGAAGGAAAGCAGACTTGTCACTTGGAAGAGATGATGGCCATATGGATGAGTCAGAATCAGTGGACATCTGGAGCAAGTTAGTGGGTTTTTTAACAAATCATAGACTTAGGATAGGGAAGTTTAACTATAATGAATATATTCTGTACAGATATTCAGGTAAAAAGTTTAATAGGGAAGGCAGAGATCAAAAACACACTTGAGAGGAATAATAGCTACTTATTTTAAGCACGGCCCAGGGAGCTGTTTGCAAATGTCATGTGTTCCAAAGTGATATAATAACAAGCAACACTGTCAAATGACTCTGAGTGCTCTGAAGTACAATTATTTCTATACATGGTCAAACAGCAAGGTTCAAAACAATTGAATTGCAAATATTTAATTTATAACCTGTATCCCAAAAGGTGGCCTGGTTAGTTTTGGATTAGATTGACTGGGAGGATACCATGAAACACCACTTGGAATGTTATTTCATTACTTATGATGCAAACACTCTGTCCTTCATGTCCATTGAAAGAGACCATTATATTTTAACACAAAGGTTTACAAATGTGTGTTGTAAATGCATTCCTGTTTGAAATATATTTTGAAAAAGCCAGGTTTGGTCTGTATAAGTGAGCTGCTGAGGAAAAGTATCCTTACAATTTTCTTTATGTAAGAATCTTTACTGTAACAGTTCTGCCCAGTAGCAGCAATAATAGATTGGAATATTCAGATTGGAAAAGACTGACTCTCTGGCTATGTCCTCTATCTGTACTGTTGTGTATGCTTGTTTCTGGCTTATGCCACTGCAGACATTAACCAGACCAAGTCACCTCCATTTCCTCGTGTTTCATTACCATATATACTCTACAGCCTTCATCCACAGCACTGTTTCTGTGCTCTGAGAATGAGAGATCTGGATTTTAAGGACTGTCTTTGTTTTCTTATGTTTGCAGTAGGTTATATCTTTCTAGAAACAGTATTGTGCTTATTGTTGGACACTTTGTCCTTTATGATTTTAAGTGATGACAATGTTTTAGAAGCTAATGACATGGGATTCTTCTGGATCTACAAGTACTTGGCTTCTGTCTCTTTATACTATCTGGACCATGGTTTTGTTAGATAAGCCTCTCCTGCTGGAAGTAAATTTTTATTTATATTTTTTTTTGTGCTGGGAATAGGTGAGCTTTTGTTTGTTTGGGGTTTTTTTGCCTTCTGAAACATGGAAAAATAGTCAGCTCAGGAGCTGAGAAATCTAAAGCAGATTGTGTAGATGGGACTACTGCTGAAAAGTAAGCACTACAGTCATGTAGATTTAGTCTACATAGAAATGTCTTGAAAGTTACTGAGGGTCACGTAGGTGAACTCATATGAATTTGGCTTACCTGCAAGTGCATTTGAAATTAGAGGCAAGTTTTTCATGGGATGTTGTCAGCTTTTCTGAGAAACAGTAGTAATACTGTAGATCTCAGTAATACAAGATTAAGGGAGATAAAGCTTGGTTAAATAGGGCGCGTGTTGATGCATTTTGGCTATGCAGGAGAATGTGAAGAAGTAACTGACTGCAAATGCTTGTATTCTTTAATTGATTATGCTTAATAATAGAGCCAGATGTATTAATGTTTAAATACTTCATATAGTCAGTTAGGAAATAAGTAGAAGGCTTGGGAAGACAGAACTGTTGTAGGTTTTAAGAATATTATTCCTGGTTTATATTCTGGTCTATAAAGGATATAGTTATTCTTGATTTGTACATTGTGTTGCCAGTTACCATTTTTTAAGTATTTCTGTCCTTGTGAGTTGTGATCCTTGGGAAACTCAAAATACAATCATTAAATTGATTTGGTCTTTTGATACTTTCATAAAACACATGATTTTGTTACCAAGAACTAGAGAATATTTATATGTCAAATGGGCTTTACATCTACCAGAGAGAAGCAGAGCTGTGATGAAATGAGGTTTGATCAGATTTTGAGTGTTGCCATAGGTCTGCCTGAATTCTCATGGTACATCTTTTGCCTTGGTGGTGTTCTTCAGTTTTGGTAGATCAGGAATTTGATTTTTTCACTGCTTTCTGTCCCCATAATTCACTTCTCTGAGGCTTTTAGGTGCTTTGAAAAGCTCATTAAGTCAGGGGTTTTAGCACCTCATTTTACCACCTCTTCTGCAGACAGCCATCAGTCACTTGACATTTCTTCTACTTGCTGCAGACTTTAGACCATTTCAGTGTGGTGGTTTTATTATGGTTTTATTATCATATTATTATTGACTGGATCAAATGCAGGTATCTAATTCTTTATTGCAAGGTCACTTTTTTTTCTTTTTTAAATGTTATTTATTTATTTGTCTTTTTTGACAGTTTTCCTGGATGGTTTTTGGGGCATCTAAAATGCATTCTGAATAATAATTCCTGCTACTGATTACATAAAAGAGATTGCAACTGGTGATGTGCTGCAGAAGACTTTAGGAAAACCCATCTTTAGCCTTGTGGTACTGCTACAGAAACTGTTTGATCCATTTGAAGCACTGGAAGTGAGTTTGCTGACCAGTCCAGAATGATAGAGTTCTTCATTCTCTAGATCAAATTATGGTGTGAGAATATATGGTCCAGATAGTCCTCCCTCTAGCTGCCTGCTTGTGAATATTCCTGTTCTTTGACAGAGCAGGGGTTAGTTATATTTTCAGGAGAATGTGAAGAAGTAACTGACTGCAAATGCTTGTATTCTTTACTTGATTATGCTTAATAATAGAGCCAGATGTATTAATTTTTAAATACTTCATATAGTCAGTTAGGAAATAAGTAGAAGGCTTGAGAAGACAGAACTTGGTAAGACAGGCTTGGTAACACGGAGTGAGATGAACAGATAAAACAAAGTACTGTGCATTTTACAAGCTGAACGGCTGGATGCCTATGGGAGTCTTGTTACTTCCAGCAATATTCAGAACAATCCACAGAATCATAAAGTTGTGAAAACTCTTATTGTAATCTGCAGAAATTCAATAAAGAAATACAAGGAAATACTAAGCCATGAGTTCAGAAAAAGTCTAATATTGATGTTCCATTCCAGCCTTAATAATTTTGTGACTTTTTTGATTCTAATTCTTATTTTTTTTTATGAATCATTCATTCAGTATCAATATGCAAACATTGTCAGTAGCTGTGAACTCCTATTCTGCCTTTTACTTTTGAATCCAGCAGACAGATGATAGGCATTGATTGATCTAACCATTCCTTTTAGAACTTTAAGTATCCTGATAAAGAGCTGAAACGCCACAAGGTAGAAACTGAGGGACTTACACATTGGTAAGCAGTATATTTGTTAGAGCTCGGTGCACTGGCCTTGACCCTCTGTCTGTGCTGTAACCACAAAGACATGATCTATTATTGTGATAGCTTTTCCTTTCAAACTGGCGGCGTAAGGCGCTGACATTCTCTTCTGTGGTTCACTTTCTTTATTCACTCTGGTGAACTTTATAAGGTACAGACCAGTACAAATGTTCCTATTTTATGAGCAGAGGTATTTTTAAACTATTAATTTGTTATTTCATTTTTTATAGTGTCAAGATGCTAGAGGGAGGCCACCACATTCTTCGTTTCTCTTCTCCCAGTCTGGGAGATAGGGGAGATATAAATAGAAGTTCTGATCTGTTTTCATGGCACCTTTAGTTTCTATCTCCAAATGATTTTTTTTCTGTTATTCATCTTTTCATTTTTTTCCCCTCACCACTACTTAAAAGGGAAGACCCACACTTCTTTCATCTCTATGTATATCTGATGGGAGATGGAATATTTTTATTTCAGGCAGATGTTACTTTTCTGTTCTTACACAAAATTGCTCAAGATTTGTTGACAAGAGCAGTTTTCTTAGCTAGTTGTCTATTTTCCATCTCTGTACTGATACCTATATGGAATATGGTATGTTTGAAGTCACGACCCTTGCAGAAGTGTCACGGGGTACATCTGACACAAAGGCTGCATCAAGCACAGTCTTTGACATTTCCTTTTTGTCCCTAATTGACTGGTAGTCTTTAGAGCAGGCAAAGGCAGCCTCTAAAAATGAGGCAGCAGTGATTGATGTTTATGTGGCTGCTGCTGAAGCTTCAGAGATTCTTCTCAATGAACATTTTACTTTCTGATCTATCTGTATTTTTAGGGAAGATTTTCCCTTCAGATGGAGTGAAAATGTCTTTGACACATCAAGCTAAAGGTTCCTCTCTCACATAACTACTCTCATGTTTCTTCATTCTTTGCAATGAGCAAAGCTGTAGACAGCTGTAGGGTCTTTCAGAATTTACTGGTGTCTCTTGCTCCTTTTGCAAGATCCTTTATATGTGTTGCCAACAGGAAAGAAAAGAGTGCTGCCAGTAACTGCTGCCTTTTTTTCTAGAGGCTTCACAGAACTTCTGCAAAATGTTGGTTCTCTCCAGGGGCAGCTTTGACTTCTGGCAAAGTGACTATAGTGCAATAGAGTGGCATTTGGACTCTGCTGTATGGAAGGTGTGAGGAAAATTAATGTGTAGTTTATAAAAGTAAGGCTGTTTTTATGTTTTGCTATTTCCTTAGTTACTGGCCTTGTTCCTGAACTGTAAGATGAAAAAAATAAATCAAAGTATAAATTCATCGCAAGGAGAAAATTGTGTTTCTGTTGCAGTTCAAGTTTTTGCATTGTGCCAGCACAAAACGTGTCATATAAATATAGAGATGTCAGTGTTAAAAAGGTGTTGTGATACAACTACAAAGATTTATCTTTTTTTTGTGTAAACAGAAATTGAAGGATGTAAGCCAGACTAAAACTTCTGCAGAAAAAAAAAAAATAAATTACTTTTCCTTGTATGAAAATACAAGAATTGCAAAAAACCAGTAACCCATACTTCCTATCGTAGACAAGCCAGTTCTATTCAACTGATTTTTTTTTTTTTATGTATAAAAGTACATTTTGAGGCAAATTCTAACAATTTTTAAGCTGTGCCATCTTCAGCATCATGCAGTCTAGGTGTTAGAAAATAATATGTGGTGGAGTCATTATCTTCCTTAAAATGATGTACCTAAAACTTTCTGCGGTTTCCGGGGAAGGGGTTTTGGATTTTCCATGTCTTGACAAAACCTTAATTTGTTTCTTTGATTATTTGGATTTGTTCCTGACTTTTACAGATTTCATAGTACAGGGATTCTAGATTCAATATTATGTGATGTAATGCAAGTAACAATTAGCAAATTTAGTCTCAATTCTCTTCCCATTTCTAGGGAAACTAGCAAAACAAAAGAGGCCATAAAATCATGAAATAAACCCACCTCCTAATTTTAAGATTATCAAACTGGTAACAGACATACTAAAGAATTGTAGCTCTATAAGCTCTCTATTATATGTGTGTATACATATGGATGCTCTAAATACAAAAAACATGTTCATAAAGTATCCTTGTAACAATGTTATGACTTCATGAGATGCCCATGCACTGCTTATTAAATTTACTAATAAAGCCTAATCTGTGTCATAATATCTCTGTCCAGTTGCTACGATGTTTTTTTTCTTGCAAGTTAATGATTGCATGATTAATTTTTATAATAGCTGTGATAAAAATGACAAGGTTTTTAAATCAATGTGTTAATCATAATACCTTTGGCAAAATGTCTTTGGTCACACTTCCACTTACAAACCAGTTATGTGGTGTTTTTTCTACATGTTCTTTCTCTGTACTGAATTCAAAGAAATTTTTTAAGTCTTTGTACTGCCTTACCTTTAATCTTGGAAGCAACTATGACTCCACAGAAAAGATTCTTTAGTATGGGTGGCACAAAGACTGGTCCCAAAGTGCTATAAAAGGTAATTTATTACTATTTTGTGGGAGGTAGTTTTGTTCTAAATAACGTTTGTCAAGGTTTTTTACTTCTCTGCAGTAGCTGTTGAGGTCTTGTGGTTACTCAGACTGTGAACATTAAACATCTTTCTGGATGTATTTTTTGTGATTCTAGGCTTCCAGAATGAAAGGATAGTTCATAAACCAAAGCTAATATACTTTTCTGCTTTTACATTTTTATGCCTAGTAATAATGAGCTGACAAGATAAGCGGAAGTTTCCCAATTAGTTACAAAGCAAATACATCTTTTGCTCAGTAACATTTCATTTCTTAGTACCTGCTCAAATTCTTGATGTAATAGTTGCCACTGTTGTAAAAAGCAAGAAATAGAAAACATCAGGCATGCAAAATGTCTGGTTCTTATATTCATTTCATCCTTGGTATTGAAAAACTGGCATAATATTATTGACATTTATTTTATTGTCTTCATACCTAGGAACCTATTGCTTAATAATTTAAGATTAAATATTGATTAAAATCTTTAATTCCTTTAAGTGTCTTTTTTTAAAGAGTATTTAAAACTAACTAGCAGGTTAAAAGTAGTGTGACAATTTATGTTAGCTTATGCTCCTCAGTTTTCAAAGACGTCACAGGAGGAGAAATGATTTAAGCTGATTCTGAAAGCTGAAAATGTTCTAGTTTTTTGAGGTTTGCAGAGAATTACTCCAAACCAAAAGGCAGCCAGGGAGAAACTAGGAGAATTCTTGTTTGAAAGTCAACAATTGGGCAATTTAATTTGGCAAATGTGGTAAGCAGAGTAGTTGGCATCACGTCTATAAATGAGAGGTATTGAATAAAACGGGGCATACCACTGGGGATGGCAAGAGACCAACAGTAACGTAGCAAAGGAGGAGAAATCAGTGGGGTAAGGCAAAAGAACTGACATCAGCAGCAATGCTGTGGACTGGGAAAATGATTTATGCATCACCTTTCTGAACTAAAATCATTTGGGTAACATGTATGAATGCAAGGGCAGCAGTCCAAGATTTCACAAAAGAGAAGATATAAGTGTTCCAATGTTATTTAAATCACTACAGGCAGCTGTATTAAGTAGAAAAATCAGTAGAATAACACTCTTAACGTGGATCTTTAATCACTGTCACATACCTCATGAGAGTAAAAGTTTCTTCAGACTTCATGTGGAAAACCCTTCAGGTAATTGCTTGTTCTTTGCTGTATTTGCTGATAGTTTCTTGTGGTTTTAGGAGAAATCTGCACCTAATTAAGCACTTTGGATTAAGTACATAGTATTGGACTAAAAATGCAGCATTTCACATAATATAAAGTACTTCTGAAGCTGCAGGTTTTTTGTAACAGCAAAAACTGTAACGGACAAGGAAGCTGTTCTATAGGAGAAATCACTTGTATTATTTACATTATCTGTGGGTATTAGAATACATTGGTCCAGTATGCCTGTCCTTTGCCCCTCAACAGCACAATGGAAAATTTACTACTCTTAGCAACTTAAAACAGGTGGTTAAAGACCTGAAACACATATATATGTCTTACTGAATGAAACTCTGAGAGGTCAAATCTTGACTGGATAATGCTTTTGAAGTACTGCAAGGGAAAGAAACATCAGTAAAAGAACCACCCTGATAAAAGTTATAAGCACATTTCTCTTAACCTTCAGTGAAAGTCTTACTGAAATATTTAGTGGCAGAGGATGATCCTTTCACACCAGAAGCTGTCAGATGGACCTTCTACATCTGATCTTGAAATGTCAACTGATAACAGATTATGAAATGGAATAGTCATAAAAACCTATTACAGCAAGACCTCTTGAAAACACCCTCTACTCACTCAGGTTGAACAAGAATAACTGAATACACTAAGTAGCACAGCTTTATCCATGATCCTTCCCAAAAGGAACATTTGGCACCAGTATATATACTTGCACAGATCAATCAAACTTGGCAATATCCACTTGTGTTGTTTTTTTTTCATGATTAGATATTCTATTTAGAGATTCAAATGTGTGTTTTACAACCCAGAGGCTGGCTGTCACTACTGCTAGGCAAAAAGCTGGTTTTTTTTATGGTATTGTAATTGCTTAAAACATAGATTAATAGTTTCAGGCCATTTTCCCCAGGACTGATAGAGGAAAACCACTAATTAGATTATTCTTTCTGAAACTGTTTTATTTTTCACTAATGTCTACTAAAGACACTTTCTCCTTGGAGCTCAACAAGAGTACTAGAACATAACTGGTGATTCTGCCCCCAGCCCCAAAGTACATTTTTGTAGCATTTAATGTGTGAAAAAATGTATCCAGCTTACTCTTAAGCAACACACTCTTATTTGTCATTAACAGACAAACCCGATGCTTCATCTGTTCAGGTGGGGAAAATAGGCTAAAAAATCAGAGTGATTCCTTGGCTTCTTGCTGAATGAGAGCTTCCAGCTTCTGTTACCTTTTTGTTCTGGCACCTTTGAAGGTCCAGTGAAATGTGTACAGTCTTTCCTAACAGAAATAGAACACTTTGACACAAAGCCTTATCCTAGTGGCATAAATAGATGACAAAAGGCTAAAAAAATCCCTAAAACTTTTCTGGTTTACTTTACAGATGTTTCATGGCAGGATTGGATGTATCTGATTTACGTTTGAGACCGTCGGTTGCAGAATCTGGAGGACACCATGACTAAATTCTGCAAAGGACTATGCAAACATGACTGAAAATGAGGACAACTAAAGATTTCAGGTACAAAAAGATGGCTTTAAAGATAATTCCAAACCTGGTGTCATTATTCTGCTTTCCTCATTTTTTAAATTATATTTTTTTTCCTGGTCCATCTGTTCAATTTATTGATACTTTTTTTGCTTGTTTGTTTTTCTTCTGCTGCTAGGACCCCTACTAAGGCATTGTTCAAAGCTTCAAAAGATTTGCACTTGCAAACTAAGTCTAGCAGATGTATTTGCAGTGAAATATAATTTCCTTAGCTAGACTTTAGTGGTTCAGCATCAGCCAGGTTCTAATCACGTAGTGAGATGAAGTAGTCTTGCCTTAAAAAGAGTATTGTTTGCCTTAAAACGAGTATTGTTTGGGCTAAACCCACTTTTGGGTGGCATTACCTTAGTGGTTAGGTTGGTTGGTTTGTTTGTTTGTTTTCTTTTCCTTTTACATGTGCAGAATTAAGGTCAATTTGGTTTATTTTGTAATTCCTTAATTGAGGATTTTGGCAAGATAAAAGCTAAATCTTGCTTTTGGATACCATTATAGGAGATTTTTAAAATCAGTCATCCCACAAATAATATTTAAGTCACTAACAGGGCATATAAATATGAGAATATATGATTCAGCTGAAAAAATAACAGTAATGTTTCTAATGTACAGGGAGGATATAGAAGAAGACTGGATCTATTCAATGAAAGGAAGAAGAAAATGATTCTCACACTTGAACTCCTTTCTTGACAACTTTTCCCTCCACATGGCTCCTACTGAGAGGTGGGAATTGTGTCATTCCTCTATTTTTTGTGTTTCTATTAATCACTTGCTTCCATGTTCTGTTGGTAAATGAGGATGCTATAGGCATTGTATTCCTATTGCTTAGCCAGCTCCTTTTTTCTTACCTCTTTGAAACTTTTGAAATGAAACTTTATGAAAATCTGCTTTCTGATTTGGATGAGAGAATTGAAGCAAGAGCCATCAGCTTTCTTTTCAACCTAAAATATGCCTAAGTGTACCTATGCAGGACTGAGCTCTTTAACTATCAAGAGTGAGCTCAACTCTCAATGCTGAGTGGCTGTGTATTGTGAGAGATGCTCATGAAGTAGGATGCTTTTCTGCTCCATTGCCTCTTGTTCACTCCATTGTTGGCTTGCTTTTTCTACACACTCTAACAATGAGTCAATGTCTACTAAGGAGCAGAAGTGTTTCTGGTACTTTCTGCTTTTTTAATGAAGTAGAAAGCTGTCTATAACACATTCTTTATCATGGTTCTTGTCTCAAAAAGTCTATAGAAGAGGGTATCCTGAACCATTTTTCCAAGTGGAGATGCAGAAGCTTTGAAGTGTTACAGAAGCTTTGAAGTGTTACAGTGTTCAGTCAACAAACCAGTCTATTCTTCTGTTCAAGAGACTTAGAATATCTTCTTTTCTCAATCTGTTCAAAGATGTGAAGTAGAAAATATACTTAGACATTGTTTAAAATGCTTGTGTTGACTTTGTGCAACTTGTACAGCAGAGACGTTTCAGAGAAATAAGAACAGCACTGACAGAATGAATTGAAGACAGAAGATCATCCTTTGTGTGACCAACAATGAAGAATCATAAATTTAGGAATCCAAAGCTTCTTTGACATCCTCAGGTTATGTAACACAGAGAAAATCAGTGAATCATATATCAATACCAAATAGTAAAAAATGTTAACTCTACAAGAAAAATATAACAAACTGTAAAGAGCTAGCCTCATAGGTTAGGCTGTGGTGGACCAGACATCATTTTACAGCAAAACCACCGGCACCATCATGTAGAAAGCTTCTACAGAATGGCAATTTATGGATTTGATATATGAAATAAAATAAAATTCAGCTGAGGCCACCTAAGATGAAGAGCATTCAGTATGTCTATGGGTAAAAAAAAAAATAAAATAAGTCAAATCAAAAAACTTGCAGCTGTAAAAATTCAACCAGGGAGAATAAAACACATGAGAGAGGATTGTGTTTGAATTTAATACATTTGTGATCTATCTTGCAGCCATGAAACCAAAATTGTTTTGTCGGTGTATTCTACACAAATATTTGCTTATTCAAACTACCCGAAATACTGACAATAGTGCATTAAAATCACTAGAGTGAGCAAAAGCACAAAGATGCTGATGCAATTTCATTATCATACAGACATTATCTGGAAGAAAAAAAGACAGACTTTCCACATTTAAGCTAATGGTCCTCCCTAATAGCAGGGATAATGGGACTGTAAAGCTACAGGTACAGCCATTGCCAACAGGTACTTGCTGTATAGCTCAGACTCTCTGGGATACAATAGGTGTATGTTGCTGAAGGATTAATCATAATATTTATATATAATGAACTAAGCCGTTAGTGGAAACACATCAAGCCAAACCTGACAGCATGAGAGAGGTGAGGCTGCTGCAGTCCCATGCCCCCAGTTCCAACCAGCAGCAAGGCTGAAGACTTGCTCCTGGCTGGCACGTGCACACAGACACACCATGTATGTCCATGTATATGTCTACAGGACTGGCCACACAGATCACAGGCACACAGGCCACTCATGTGAATGCAGACACCACAAATGGCTTCATCCTGCTCCTCTCTCTGGCTGAACGGGGTGGAGGTCCACTAGTGAGAATATCTGTAATATACATGTACGTACACGTGTGTGTTTATATACACTCATGTATCTGTGTATATATGCACGTGTATATACACATGTATATTATCTACATATGTACAAGTATATAATGTGTATGTATGTAAAGTGTGGATTCCTCCAGGAGCTGGACTCAGCAGGTTGCCTAGAAGCTGTCCCTGGATTCCAGTCTCTGTGTTGCTGGCACCTGGACACAGAAATCCATGAAGCTGCAGCCCCACTCCAGCTGTTGGAACAGAGCATCCCACTGGTTTGTAGTAGTGCACACGCATGTACGTGTACATGCACACACAGAGCTGGCCAGCATTCCTCAGGTCCCATGCCAACCTGTAGCTGGTTTTCTGCATTAAATTTATAGTCCTAAACCACATCAGAATACTACAGCTGAGTAAGTGGCACAGACAGGATGACTTGATATGTTGCAAGTAGTTTTAAAACTATTGAAATTATTGCTGGAGATAAATGAGCAAATGCCTTCCAACAACAACAAATTAATTAAAACCAGTTGTTCAGAACTTCTGGCTATGTTGCTTATCCTCTTCTTAAAACTCTGAATAATGACACACATAACAGACTGTAAATTTGACAGAATTTCCCTGAACAGTCATTCTGCCTGCATTCTTATTCCCATTATCTTGATCTATGTTCTTCATATTTTCATACGAACTTTTCCTAACCTGTATTGCTGTTTCAGCAGATCAATGCCTTCAGATGGCTTCTGTTGCATAGCTGCAGTTTCTTATGAATGAAAAGATAAACTGCTGTCAATCCCCATAGTCATCCATTTGTTAACTTCAAGAACACTGAAATTCCAATTTGCTCCAAAACCTTAAATGCAGATTCTGTGATACAGAAAGAGGCATAATGGTTTCATTGCTGCAAGAAGAAGTTGGAGATCGATTTTGCTTTTATGGTGTTTGTTTGCTCTGGACAGGGAGATGGAAGGATACAGCATGACTTATCTCCTGTAGATCTTTCAGATGCTGCAACTCTGTAGGCTGACGTGTTAGGAAACCTGACCCAGAATTTCACGCTCGGTCCTCCTGCATCGTTACTGGACCAAAGAATAAAATGCTGTACATCTGCATAGCAATCTAGTCCTCCTCTTCTTATAAAATCTGTGTAGCATCAGAAGGATGGACTGGGGATTCAGCAAGTCAGATTTAAAACTGAATAAAAAGTGACTGGTTTTCTCCCCACATGTTTTCTGACAGGATATGTAGGTTGTCAAATCATGAGATGCACTTTCAGCCAATCAATCACCCAACCTTTTCCTCTAACATCTATTAAGGTTCTATCTCTTTATTTCTTTTATTGGCATAGTTCATACCAGCCACCATCTAACCTTTGAAGTTGTATCTTGAACACCTTCTTCCTGAAATAGTCAGGGGTATCTGTGTTCTGGCTCACTCATCCATATTAGCTATGAGTTCAGAACCAGCTTGTATTAATGTGATACAACAACCAGAATAAGCAAGACCAATCATAGTGACATGGCTTACGGTGCAGGAGGTGTGCAGGGAGCAGCTACTGTGGTCTCTTGGTTTTGATTAGGGATTGAACGTGTGCAGGCAAGGTCTTGAACATTGCATTTCTGTTTATTTGGTTGAAGCCAAACTGGTTATTCTGTAATTCTTCATGTAGCCTAAAACTAAGAACAGATGTAGAAGAGCATCATGCAAGTGGTGTGCTGTGTATCCTGCTGCTCAAAAGGAAGAAGGAGGGGGCAATCAGCCCTGAGAGGAAAGCAGTTTATCCCAGTGCAGCATTTATCCTCCTGCACTTTTTAGGAGAATGGCTTGTATTTTACTTGCTATGTCATCTCAGTCTCTGAGTGCAGGCTGTGTGTGCTGAGAGTGGTGCTGCCTCTGCGTGTACTGAGTAGAATAGAGACCATAATTCTGCCTTGCTATTATGCGGGTAATACACACACACAAGGGATGTCATCTTTGTCTGCTGAATTAGGAGCCTGAGTCCTTCATTCCACTCTTTCTTCACTCAGACTGCCAGAGCAGAAGGGAACTGGAGCCTCATCTTTACCTTGTCAAACCAGTACACTGCATTGCTTCTGTGACCTAAGGGAGGATCTGAGGCCCCACCAATCTTTACAAGTAAATCAACGTGCAAGAGCTGCCATAATCTGTGCTGCTACTGCTTACATCCTTTATTTTCATCTTCTCCACTCTGCTCATAGTTCCTACCAACAGAAGTTCTCTCCACAGATTAATACTACTCCAGCAAGATTAAGCTGGTGAATCGAATACCTGGAATCTGTTGTCACTGCAAAATTTTTTCTGTCATGCAGTAAGATATTGGAAACATGCTACTTCAACCCTAAAAGCACAAGAATGATGTCACAGATACTTTTATGCAAATTCCAGAGCACACATAGTATTGCTGTATAGATAAATGAATTATTGTACATTCTACCAAAAGCATTTTGGGAGAAAAAATCAGAACCATATATCCTGCCAGACTAGTCACAATCAACCACTACACAATTTAGATACTCATTATCTGATAAAAAGTAAAATAAAATGGAAAAAAAAACAAAACACAAAAATGTTTAATAATATAGATACAGCAAAGTACATGCTGCTAACATTCTTATTGTATTTGCTTTGTCATAAACCTGTATGTGGAGTCTTGTTTTCATTGAAAGAAATACGAGTGCATTTGGTCTCATAATATTACTGGGAAGCTGTATGAACAGATGCTTTGGAATATTATGTTGCTATGGAGGAAATTTAGCAATAAAAAATAGAAGCTAGCCTGGAACAAACAGAAAAAATGTTTTGTCTACATTCAAGTCCCAAACACTAGTGAATATGGGAGATCACTGTTTGCAAGCCTAAATTTGTCTTTATCAATGTGAAGATCATAACTTCTCTTGTGAATGTGCTGTACTGTTCAAGTGTATCTTATTTATGTTATAATTTTAGCTCAGAGGTAATTTTATTATGCTTTCTTTTCCTTTCTTTTTTTACTTGTTAGTGATGCTAGTGGTTGTTATTTTCCATCTCAACATAATACAGTTCTTTTCTCTTTCCACTCTCCTTCCCTTTCCCTCTCTGTTTTGCTTTGCTTTCTGTGCTGAAAAAAGCCATCATGGATTCAACATTCAAAGATGGACTCAATATTTAAACATATAACAAATGTAAAATACGACGGTGAAACATTGAACTGGACAATCTTCTTCCTTTCCAGGAACAGAAACCTGGGATGCTCAGTTTTTGAGTACCAATTTCTCAAAAAGAGGTGAGCAAATGATCTTCCTCAATATTCTTCTACACGCTCTTAATACTCTTCCTACATGGAATGTTGCATATTTCCATACCCTGTGTGAATAAGAATACTCATCTATTCAAAAATAGGTGGACTGTCATATCTATGAGAGGATGTATATCACAACATCCTAACTGATGTTAAACTCAGTAAATAAAAGCAACTGTTCTCCATGCAGATAGCTATATATAAATATATATGATTAAACTTCTGCAGGAAGATGAGCTACGATGATTGCAGTTGGAAGCAGACAAACGGACCCCCAGTCACTTATAAGTAAGTGTTCACAGTCTGTATTTCAAAACTAGGCCAACCCCAAAGTTGCCCAACGTGATTTCTGCATAATTTCTGTGTAAAACACCTGCACTTTTATATTTATTAGATGTCTGTGGGTGTGTATGTCTATCTGTGTTTTATATATATGTGTTAAATTGTGTATGTGTGGGTAGGTGTATATATTCACACTGTCAAGATATTAATCATATATATGTAATGAAAATATTGAGAGACTAAGTGTTATTAAATTGTTGGAATAATTTCACTTAACAGCTGTTTTTCTTATGGTTTGGTTTTTTTTTTTATTTTGATTAAAACACGTTGAAAGTCTTCATAAAAATTGGGGAAAACTTTTCCAAGTGCCTGTAGATATTCAGTCATGATTTTTACTTTGTAGTGAAGTATACTTATCTACAAGAATAAATTAGTCATGACTGCCTGGCATTCAGAGAGCTTTGGGCTCTAAAATTGGCTATTTCCACCTGAGGACACAAATGAGCAAGGAATGATGCCAGTAAAGAAATGTATGTTGCAGCTGAACAGAAATAGATACAAAACTGGCTTGTAAGCATTAGCTGTGGAGGCATGCGGCTGCATTCCTCCAGCAGAGCGGTGCTTTATCTTCAGCACGGAGATCTGAAGAGTGGGTTTACTTGCCCACGTCAGACACTTCAGAGAACTTTGTAATGGAGCCCAGCAGACCAACTTTACAGCAGAAGATCATTTCAAACATTTTCTGACAATGTCACCCGAGAAGCAGAACCCCCCTGCTCAGGGTCACAAAGGACAAAAATGAACACAAACATTTGAATTCCAATAGTGTCCTGTATCTATTAAATATAGAGCTATGTAGTATTTCATATCTCTTCAGCAGCACTTTTTCTCTAACTAGGAATGGCACTGGAAATTGTCTAAATATGAACTTATATTTTCTATTCTGTCTTTACAGTTATTTGCAATAAACGCAAAATCTTCTAGCACGCATTTCCTTGTTAATGATGCATTACATCTTTTCCTAATGGAATAAAAACTGTAATCATCTGATGAAAACCACTTCCTACGTGAAGCTAATTCATATCATTTTGAAGGGTACAAGGGGAGAAATCATGCAAAATAGTAGGGCAGGAAAATTTCAAATGTTTTCATGATGGAATGTTTTTTTAAATTAGTTATTTAACGGGATACGTTCACCTCCAAAATAAAGCTTGTTTATATTGCCAAGCTCCAGTAATTTCCCTCTGTACTTTCTTCTGACCTCCTCTTGCCTTAATCAGCTGTTGGTCTGCAATATAAACAGTCGTCTACTACTACATAAATAGTCTTCTTCATTTCCTATTTTAATGCAGCCAGTTTTAATACTCCAAATCTCCACTTCTGGATACAATTTATTTAGATATTATCTATGTAGGAGAATAACCAGATACTCTATAGATGGATAAAAATGGAATATTTGTGTATCTCTGGTACATGTTTACCTAAATGCTTTTTCTTGATTAATCAAGATCGGGGCTGGGTTGGATTTGTAAAACGATTTTCCACCAAAATATTATTAATGAACACAGAATATAAAACAGGCCACCTGCATAAGGAAGGAAAGGAGGATCACTTGAATATTGCTACTTAATAATTTATCTTATAAGATGACTAATGTATCAGCTGACATGTTTATTGCTGTAGAAACACAAAGAGGCTACTATCTGTTAGACAAGAAATACCAGGATAAGGCAAACTGAGTGAGAAGTACATAGAAATTTCTTCTTATACTTCACTACATGTTTGTACTTACCATGGATTCAGTAGATTCTTTAACACTATGAAGTGTGTGGGAGAAGAAAATTAGGTGAAGTCTAATGGATATACAGTATCTGCTTTTATCATTTTAGTTATTTTTACTTTAAAAAAGTATTTTAAATTTCAGGAACTTTAAGCTACGTTGCTAAAGATTCTGAGTATAGACCAAAAAAAAAAGAGGTCACCATGTGAGAATGCTTCCAAATAGAGCTCTCTGACCCATTGTCAGGAGGAAAAAAAAATAGATAGAAGACCAGGTACATCATAATGATTGTGTCACTATATACAAATGAGTTAAATTAAATTTCCATTAAAGTTAACTGAGTGAGACAGCTGCAACTATAAGGCAAAGATAAGTTCAATCCCTTTAGGCATCCTTTAAGCAAATGTTTGCAGTGACTCAGGCTTTTTAATATTGTGAATTTGGGCTACCTCCAAAACAAAGGGACTTTCTATATTTTTCACATGATTGTACAGGTGTATCCATAGAATAATATATAAAAAAAAAAAGAGCTTTTTTCTAGAGTCCAAAATGAATTTTCTCCCTATTCAAGCCTCAGCTCGAGTCACATTGAGATGATTTCAAAGTGTTATAAAAATGAGCCAAAATTGCATGCTCAAACTGTACGCATGTTTGCACAGGCATATATGTATTAAAAAATAGTGTGTGTTTGTAATTAGAATTCTTCCCATTAGTGGAAGTAGCATCACTGCTCTGCTCTGCTGAGCAGATAAAAGGATTTGCCACTAATCCACCAGTCCCTGTGCTATTTACCCATCCACCGCTGGGTTAATGCGCTGGCTGAGGAGCAGAAGGAATACCATGTTCTGCAGCAGGTATCCTCACTCTTTCCATTTCTCTCCACTATCTCTCATCCCTTCTACTGAAAGTTACCTGTAGCTTCCCTTCAGACAACTTTTTAGCCAACTTTTCTACTACTGAAGGAAGAGGAAATTATCTGGCTTAGAAACTGAGGACTATGTATGCAATTCCTAATCTATAGTTAAGTAACAGGGGAAAAAAGTGAATTAGATGGGTCTGACAGCATGCTAAATGCATTAAGCAGCATATTTTCAAACTCTTCATAGTGCTGAAATGCAGTAAAGGTTCTACTGAAGAATTAAAAAATAAGAAGAGTTTTTTTCTCCCTCATCTTCTGATTAAAAATGGATTCAACAGACTGCATGCACCACATCTTGGGAAACTTGCAGTCCTCCTCGGGACTTCCAATGTCACTACCTTAAGGTAATTCAAAGAAATTAAAGCTAGTTGTGCTAATCATCAGAGCTGTTTTATTCCAAGTCAGCAGGAATTAATCAGCTGGATTTGCTTAGCAGGTGGATCTCATTAACATAGCATGTGGGAACAATTTTAATCTACTGATTTTTTTCTGCATTAGGGATTTAGCTCTAAAGGCCATTTTTTTCCTATTTATTTAGTTATTTATAGCATGAAGATAATGTACATGTTGCTGATACAGACTGATGTCCTCAGTTGCACCAGTGAAGGTTTAGATTGGACAGGAGGAAAAATTTCTTCACCAAAAGGGTTACCAAGCTCTGGGACAGGCTTCCCAGTGAAGTGGTGGAGTCACCATCCCTGGAGGTATTGAGAAGATGTGTAGATGTGGTGCTGAGGGACGTGGTTTAGCGTTGGACTTGGCAGTGCTGGGTTAACAGCTGGACTTGGTTTTTAAGGCCTTTTCCAAGGGAAAAATTTCTATGATTCTGTGATTATTGTTCTTTTTTTAAAAAAATAAAACTATTTGTTATAGAATTGAAACACCCATTCTAAGATGCAGGTCACTGTAAAGAAGGGTAATTTCTGCCAAATTTAGTATAAAACAGAGGACTTTGAGGACTTGAAACTTGAGGACTTCTTTTTCATTTTAAATATTTCATGCAAGTAAGGCCTGTGATTTCTTCTCTGAGTTTCTTCTCTAAGTGCTCTAGGTTTGCCTATTCCTCAGCCAGCCGTGATAGCAAAAGAGTTCTTGACAGTGCAGAAGGAGACAGGTGGTTTGTGACTGTCGTGGTTTAACCCTAGCCAGCTACTAAACACCACACAGCTGCTTGCTTACTCCTCCTCCCTACCAGTCGGAAGGGGAGGTGAATTAGGAAAGAGAAGTAAAATTGTGGGTTGAGATAAGAATGGTTTAAGAACTAAGCTAATAACAATATAATAATATAAAAATTATAAGGAATGTAACCCAAAGGAAAAGAGAAATAAAACCCAAGAAAAGACAAGTGATGCACAGTGCAATTTCACACCACCCGCTGACTGCTGCTCAGGAAGCAGTCTACCACCCAGAAAAGCCCCTCCAGTTTATAAACTGAGCATGACCTTCTGTGCTATGGAATATCCCTTTGGCTAGTTGGGCTCAGCTGTCCTGGCCATGCTCCCTCCCAGCTCCTTGTGCACCTGCTCCCTGGCAGAGCACGGGAAACTGAAAAATCCTTAAGTTAGGACAAGAGCTACTTAGCAACAACTAAACCATCAGTGTGTTATCAACATTATTCTCACACTGAATCTAAACCACAGTGCTGTCCCAGCTACTGGGGTGAAAATTAACTCTCTTCCAGCCAAAACCAGTCATGGTTTTTTTTTAAACCAGAGATGGTTTAAAACAGTTCTGCCAATACCCTCATCTACCTCTCATGAGCCAAGCCACTTATAATCTCAGAAAACTTAAACTTTTTTGTCCTTTCGTTGATTTTATAAAAACTTTGGAAATCAATCATCCTTTCTTTACTCAGCTTCCAATATTGACTTAAAACACTAGATTGGTTAATTGAGGGTTTAATGACCAATTTTATCTTCTTCCTTAAGAACTTAATTCTATTGACCTTCCAACACAGAAGAGTGAACTCTGTTGTAGAAATCTTTCGTTTATATCTTCAAAGGTACTGCCTTTAGAGGTAATTTGTGGTCTAGAATTACTGCTATAAATCCCCTCTTTCCTCTTTATTTTTCCATACTTTTCCACATAAACTTCTTTTAGCATATTGGGAAATTACATACTTAGCATAACAGGGATTAATGTTATCTTCACTTTCAAATATTTGACCTCTTAAGCCAGATCATTCTGACTTTGAGGTTTATACTACATTTTATTGTATGTATTAAAAAGTAATTATCTTATCTGCCCTTATATGTGAATGTCTAAAAGCTGATCAAATTGTATTGAGCCTGAGACTGAAAAGACATGAGGGTATTTTTCTGTATTTCCTTCTTTTCTGGGTTTTTGGAGTCTGGCTGTTAGTAGGTGTCAGAGTAGAAACAGAAACAGATTAAAACAGTCCTGCTACAAAGGAATATATTTTTTTCTTCTATAACTAAAAGCCAGAACAAACAAAGGAGACAAAGAAACCTACATAACCCCCACATTCTGGATACTGTTACATAAAATCTGTGGTGATATTTGGCAAACCCAACTTAGGATACCCTAGCCTCTCCTCCTTCCTTTCCTTTATCCAGCAAGTGTTGAAGAAAGAGGAACTCTTATCCACAAAAGCCAGATTTTGTTAGAACAGAAAAAGGCACGAGTAATACTTCTAAGCAGCTGACTTTAAAAATACCTATGAAAAGAGAACTCAAGGTGAAATAGAACAGGAATAAAAGACTTTGTAAATAAACCTCTCCAAGCTGTGTTCTCCTTTTGTGCATGTTCCTTCTCAGGTGTGTGTTCTCTCTCTTACTTCTGAGTTGCAACAAACTCCAATTCCTTATGTTGCAATGAACTCTTTCTTTCTGTCTGCCTAGTTGCTGTACACGGGAAGATTTCTTCCCTTGGGGTCAAGTGACCATGAGGGGAAGAAAGTGGTTCTCATCCGCTGCTCTGTGGAGGGTGCTGCTTGACACGGGGTGAGGGAAGCTGGTGTACATCCACAGCACTAATACAATGTAAATTGACTCCAAATAAAATAGTAAAATTGTTACACTTCATCACCAAGGTTAAACTGAAAAACTGGTGATTTTATTTTAAATCAGAACAGAAATATTTTCCCTGCAAAAATTCTTTTGCTTTACGCTTCTCAAATTTACACCTCACTGCAGATGTAATGAATTGCTGAAAACACCAAATCACTTCATGTGTGTTACTTGTAGCTAAATTGGAAGTTGTAGAGAAATAAAAATTAAAATTTTCAATTCCCTCTCATTTGCTTCACTATCTTCAGTAGGGCCATGTTTTGCAATGGAACATCTATATTAATGTAATTTACATCAAATTCTATTAGATTGCTTTAAAAGTCGATGGCTTTAACACTTCAAAGAAATCACCAGGTTCTTTTAGATGAGGGTCAAACCTGTCACATAATGTTTTTTACAGTAATAGGAGGTTGTTGGTATGATTAATTTATGTCTACCCCTGCTTCTATTTCTGCCAGTATTTGAAGATTCAACACAATGCATGATTCCCTGTGCCTCCAGAGTGCCACTGGAGATGATGATGCCAATTTGAGCCACTTAATATATCTAGTGCTATAAAATAGCCTGACAGACCCAGTTTTTCTTTGGTAAAACTTTGCAGGAGAAAACAATGATAGCTGACAAAATCCTCAAAGTGGAGCTTTTTTTTTCACAATATATTTCACAATAAATTTAATTTAATAGATGATTTTACTGCCTAAATGGAGAATCCTTAGCAGCCATCAATGCTACCATAAAGCTATATTTAAAAGAATTTTTTCTTCAAGATGGTGAGAGCTCCAGTCCCATTAGCCACTTTGCCTTTTGACACAATCGTTTCTCACTCCCACTAGGTGACCCAAAGTAAAGATGATTATAAATCATATCCATACTTCTCAGGGTCTCAAAATTATACTTAGTTTACAACTTGTCTTTATTGCTTATCCATCTAAGAATCACGAATCTCTAACACATGACTTTAATCACAGCTTCTGTTTTAAGATATTCTAAAAATAATCAATTTTGAAAATAATTAAGTGTTTGGAAGCTGTTGTCAAAGTAAATATCCTCTGCCAGTCTGTAAGTAAAATAAAATAAGATGTATATACCAGATCACATTTCACTATAGTGAAATGGAAAAGAAGTTTGCTCCCTATTTTAGTTAAAAAAAAGGCAGTAATGGACATGTTTTAATCTGTAAGCTTTTTGTGAAAGAATGAGCAATAGCTCATTTATAAGCCCTTTATTGTTCCTGGACAAATAGACTTCCAAAGGCCAATTAAAAACAACTTTAAAACTTTTTTGCATATAAAAATAAGAAATAACAGTTCTTTATATCACATACTCTGATATACTGAAAACCTCAATTCTTCTTTCTGTATGTTTGCTTTGTAGATAATACTTGATATCTGATGGTTTTAAATTGGTTATGTATTCTGCAGAAGAGTATCTGTTTGAAATAACTCCTGCTTCTAAGGTGAGTTTGATAAATACCCTGGACTGGCTAGATTTCCTTCACTAAGGTTACTTAGAAGTAATGCAGTTCTGAAAATCTTCCCCTGAACTGGTTTTCCCTCACAGAGAAAAAACCACTTCTCCTGATTACTGCAAAACCCACCGTTGACATCCTACTGCTTCCCTTTTTTGTATTAAAGTATGATGGACTGAAGAACCTAAGAAATGTACTTTCAACAAAGGTTACTCTGTAAGTTGGATTTTAATTTCCTGTTGTTCATGTTGATTAGAAATTATGGGAATAAATAGGTGAGTTTAAAACCCTCTGCTAAAACTGTTCACTGCCTTAGTCTACCTGTTGCAAAAAGCCACGGCAGGAACAAGTGAAGGAGGTTTTAAGAACCACCAAGTTAGCAGGGTCCACTCTGGCCTTTCTGCTGTGTGCAAGCGTAGTTCCATTAATGCTGATTTACAGCAATGTAAATAAAATCCTTCCTGATTTAATGAGGCTCCTTATGCTGACAGAAGGCAGGTTGTCTTTCCTCCCTAAAGGCAGAGTATTAGTATACAGCATGCTTCATTTTCTTCAGCCATCAACATTGATTTGATAACATTTAAGACTGAAGTTGTCAGCTTTCAGAATCAGAAAACTCCATGGCTTTTGTAAAATGTTGCTCAAGAACAGATGAAAGCAACACTTACTGTACCTGGCGACTTTTAAAATAATTATAAGTGTGATTCCCTACAGTCATTAATTGGGGATATTCTATAACCTTGTCTCTGAATTGCAAGATCTGTCTGTCATATACAGAAATAAAACTGTTCCCAACTGATGTGCAGGAGGAAAACCACCCACTATCGTAAAAATAAAAATAAACCTAAAATTTGTTTTATCTTTTAAGCAGGTCCTTAATTCAGCACAAATTAAAAGCTTGGACTACTGAGGCAAAGCAATCAGAACAGTCATTTGCTTGGTCGCAGAGATCAAAGCCATAGAAGTAAACACACTGTTAATTAGTTATGGCTTAATCAATAACTGTAAACAGTAAACCCTTGAGTAATAAATTATGTAAATGCATTAAGAATGTGATGTTCTTCAAGTACTGTTGCTTAAAGGACAAAAATTTGTTAGCCCGTGCCTTGGAAGAAATGGCAGGTTAAAAATCTGGTTGTTATGTGCATAATGTAAATTGAGTCAATGTCAACAAAATAGCACATGGCAGAAACTGGGGAAGTTCAGATTTGAGAACAAAACATATACATTGAGAATTTTTTAATTCCTTTCAGCCTCTCCTTCCTAATAATATCAGCAGTCATTAGGTTGTTTGCCCAGTACCTCAGCTATTAGGTAATGTTTGATTACCTGGAAAATTAAATCAAGCATGTTTTTAATGAAATTTGCATGTTTTAATCATTTAGGCTCAAGTTATTTGTTCACAGGAGATGTCAGTGTGTCCCACGCCCTTGAGAATGACTGGACTCTTCTCTGCAATCATTGCATGTCTTACCTTATTATTATATAGTGGTCTTTAAGTAGTAATGCTAAGTGAAAGCCTATGATATAGTGCATGTCTTTATCCCAATGGGAATTTTATGACAGTGTTTCACTTTGTCACTCCTCACTGTTTTCCTATAGTAAAGGTGGTACCAGCTGCAATACATTTCTTCTTCCTGGCTCAGGTTTTTGGCACTTGCTTTTTCCTTTGGAAGAAGACTGTTTTCTGTAGTCTAGTTAAATAGCAGAGATGTGCAAGATAATTCTTTCAGTCTTTGGGGAAAAGGGAGGTCACATTCCTCATAATGAGAGAAAACAACGGACAATCTTACAAGAACTGTCTTGGCATGGCTGTGGCTTAGAATTGCCTGTTTTGGAGGGAAAAGTTGGGAAATGGTTCATTTCCTCATTGCTGGACTTCATCTCAAATCCCCATTCACCTTCTAATATCATTATAAGAGCAGCTACAGTAACTATTACTTGACTAATTAGGGTAAGATTGTACAAGTATACACATGCAGTTGTCTCTTTGAGGTTTCTGATTTATAGTCTTTATATATTTTTGTCATTAATCCACTAACACTTACTAACTGCACTAGAGTTGTTATAACAGCATGGAGCAGTAGTATACTATACTCTCTCTTGTTCTGAATTATCAAAGTTCCTTGAGTGTAGCTTAGCCATATTTCAGAGCACTGTGTTTTATTTTAGTTTGTGCATACATTTTGCACAATAAGTTTATAAGTGATCACACATTATGTTCATGAAGGAATGCACATTCATTTTGGCCAAAACCATTGAATAAACTCTGGATAAAAAATGTGGCTAAAAGAATCAGAAACAAAAATATTTGAAGTTTTACTTCTCAGGAAAACAAACAAGCCTACAATGTTTTGGAACTAGTTTTTTATTCTGTCAGCAATCAAAAACTGTCAGTATCTCAGCCTTGCTTGTAAGACATTGAACCATTGCTTTCACTTTTCTGTGGTTTCATCTTTTCCCCATGTAAATATCTTTGCACTTGCCACACTTAAGATTCAGAGAATAAACTACAGAGCTAGCAAAGCTTATCTTCTACCTGGTTTTACAGTCTCTCTGCTAGGAATATGTAGACGTAAGATCAAGGATATTTATTTCCTCCTTGATGCATGTGCATAACTCTTGTAAAGTTTAATAGGAATTATGTGCATACTAAGTGAAAACTACCCCAGTGGGGTGATAAAAAGGAGTTTGGTAAGCTCAGTGGAGAGGGGAAAGTCAATCCCTTATATCCGAAGAGATCTGAATTGTCTTGAAAAAAATCTTACTTCTTACAGAATATTTTGAGTTCCCACATAAATGAAGCCCACGTTTTCCTCCTTTAGAAAAGATTTCCTTGTAATGGCTTTGCTCTGCAACTTCTCTGAGGAGGTAATTTTTATTTTGACTTTACATCAAAATTCCTACACCGCATAAAATGGGGCCATGAATTATTCAGTGCAGCAATTTTATACGTATTCTACTTCTGGGGGGGACTGTTGCTTTCCAGTCTCCAGTAAGTCACTTAGCAGTGCAGCACCAGTAAGAAAAATCATAGTTTTCTATTCTATCTTTTTATTATATTCTTAACAAATGACATCTTTTGCCATCATGTCATATTCTGAAGGTAAACTATTTCAGTAAGTACAGTGCTGTGAAATATTCAGCTTCACCATTAGTCAGAGCTCAAGATTTCATTCAAGAAAACTTGAATTAAAACTTGGAAATAACTTCTAGTAAACACAAGTGCAGATATCTTCTGAGTCATATGTTGTTTTCCAGTAGAACTATATAATTTGTTTATTTTCCTTCAGGGCATTTTTTAATTATTATTAATATGAGACACTGTTTAACAAGAGAGTTATTTTCTTCTGTCATTCTAGCCTCGTATGCTAGATTATTGCTGTCTCTTTTGGGTATTTTTTTCATAGTTCAGCAGTACAGTCTGTAGCTGGTGAACTATATTTCAGCAACTTTCCAGTGAAAGTAGGGGCATTTCCAAATGCCCCTACTCAGGGATGTTTTACAAGACCTAAATTGCAGGCTGCGTTCTGCGTGCTAGGTTGAAGGGAATGCAGAGCAATGAAGTATAATGATCATCTAAATTACACTTTGCATCAGAGCCTCATGAAGTCAGTGCTGTCCCTGTATCTTTGGACAGTTTACATGAGAGAACTTCTGCACTTGGGTAGATCTTCAAAGGCTCTCAAGCTGAAACTTCCATATAGCCACTAAGTGTTTGGTTCAACAGTCACAGGAGGTATTTTGTAGATATTTGGCTGCAGGATAACTGTGCTGCGGATGTTGTCTTGTTGGAAGAGGCACTAAGGTTTATTTGTCATGTATCCGTGTGTGCCAAGATCTTTGCTCCTTTTCACAAATTGGGTATCTTTTGTGGTGTATGTTACTGAGAGTTAACAGGGAAGGATACCTACCTAATTAGCAATTTGTATTTCTTAAGGCTGGTGACCTGTTTTGGAAGGGGATAAGTCCATAGCTCCCTGGAAGAGAACCAGAGAGAAAGTATAAATTTAGTAAAATTCAGGAGAATTTTTACCTGTTCTAAGACAAATTTTCCATAGTATTTGCTTAGGTTAATATGAACAAACTGCATCGTTTTGAAAGTTGATTCCTCAGGAATGCAATCAAAGTATAGAGTCAATCCCTATGAGTCAGGCAGCTGAGGACACAGCAGATTGCCACCAAGGTGCAGCAAGGGCAGGCTGCTCCAGAAAGCAAGGTGAACCAGCAGCTAAGGATGATAATGAGGTAGGCAAGGATAGGGACAGGCTTCCAAGCTCAGTCTCCACAGTCCCCTCATCTCTTCAAGGTGAGCAGGGCAGGTCTGTTGTCACCCAGGAGTTCAGAGCACCACAGCAGCCTGTAGCAGAGAGGTACCAGCATCAATGCACCATATCTTGGCCAGGACAAGGGACAAGTAGCCCAGATAAACACAAGTGAAAAGCAGGGTGGGGCAGATCCCACTTCTCATGGCTCTTTCTCACACAGTTGTTTCCACGCAGCTTCCTGACCTGAGCTGAGCAAAAATCTAGACCTAAGCCCAGGCAGCCAAACCCCTGGGGAAATGAAGGAAGAAGTTGCATTCATGGCTTAAAGACATTTGGATTTCAAAGTTTACAAAAGGATTTCATCTCAACCACATTGGTAGATACTGAAAACAGAACTAAACCAAAAGTCCTTTAGTTTTTATACAACTATATAACTCCAATTTTATACAGCATGAAGGTGCCAGCAGTTTTAGATATTTTGAAGTGCTTGTTACCAAGAGATGGCAATAAATGGTTTGAGAGGAGAGATGTGCTGCTCTATTTTTAAAATGCAAACGGGAGAACATTTCCGTGAAGTCATCTCTGCAAGTCAAGCCTGAAAATTCTTACACAACAAATGGAAAAAAGGGGAAATTCAGAATTTACATGTTAGTAATTAGAGAGTATATTAATCTGCTGGGAGGAAATCTAGCCTGTCAAATTGTGTCATTAGGAGACAAAGATATATTGGTTTTGCATATGTTTCATGCATCAAATGAATAGTTACAAAGCAATCCCAATACTTGTCAAAGACGCTCAAAACTTTGCGATCCAACTCAGGTTCAAACTGGGATATTTGCACAGTTTATCTGAAAGAATTGATTGGATTCAGTGGCTCAGGGAAATAGTGTGAGCTCTTCAGGGCTGCTGGCCTGCATACTCTTTTAATGTGTGACACTTGGTATTTTTCAGCTTAGAGAAAGATGAGAACTTGCATGGTTTCTCTTTGCAAATCACCAGAATTGTTTAAAAAAAAAAAAAGTGTGTGCTTTTGCCAGAGCTATTCTAAGGGCTGTTGAAATTCAAGTCATCTGCATACCTGTATGAAAGGGACAGCTGATATCATTGAATGCATTTTTCAACTTGTCCACATCAAAGGCTGAAACCGATTCCAGCCAGCTTCAGCCATGGCCTCAGCTACACACTGCATGCAAATTCCCAAGCAGAGGTTTTGAGAACATTCACACTGTATGAACCTGTTGTTCACAGTCCAGTAAATTTATTGCTGAATAACAAATGTTAAACAGAAATTTAGGCACTAGGGTCCAAGACTGGATTATCAGCAAACTGGCCTGAGCTTCAAGAAATGCAACGGTGTTCCTGCCAAGTCAGGGAATGTATGATAAGCATTTGGCATGTGCTCAAGTCTTACAACATAAAAGCCAACAATCTGTGTCAATCAAAAGACTGATGAGTAGCAAAATGGTGTATAATTTTAATTTGATGAAAAGTTGGAGATTAATTTTGATATCTGAAGTATAGATTTACTGTATTAGTGTAATGTACACCAAACATGAGAGCCTTAGAAAGAAAAATATAAAGGTATTCGGGTCATGGGATACTGAGATAATTGTCAAGACTGTACTATTAATTTCTTTATGAGCAATAATGAAATGAAGTGTGGTATAATGCAAAAGTATATTCATACTCAGACTGGGAGGGAAGGGGGGCTCTGTCACTAAAAATACAGCTACCGCTGCTGAGCTTTCCATTGTTAACATTTTCATAGTAGGCACAGAGTTTTGTTTGATACTACTGCATTTGTAAATTATTGCTAGAATTTTCCACTTCAGGTGGCAGATTCTGCTGCCTGTATTCAATGATCACTATTACTTACCTTTACTGTACAGCAACAGTAAAAAGAGTTTTGCCTCCTCTGGCTCACTTTTCTACTAATGCATTTGTTCTTGCTGTCCTCCAGATTGCCTCCTCTGTGATTTATGCCCCTGAGATCCTGATTGGGAGTACATATTCCATGCTGGTTTAGCTACTTCCATTAGTGATATGAGGTCATAACAGGGAACAATGGCCCAATATCTGTAAGTATCCTCACTTTCTACTCTGGAAAATTGATTTTTTGAGACTTGCAGACAAAGGCAGTTTTAAATAAAACATTTCCATTTCTGGTTAGGCATAAAGGCTTAACTATGAATCTTGGGATTCTTTCACTCAACTTGTGTATCATAAGAAGTGCTAACAGGCAACGGTGTATTTCAGAGAGTAGATTTTTGCAGGGGAGACAGGGAGGGGGCAGAGGGTTATGGTCCTGAAGGCATGAAGAAAAGAATGTAATTTTCTGTCTCACTTGTTTTGTAATTATTGTAATGAGCAAAAATTCCAAATTACAGTATCTTGCAGACACGTGAAAAAGTTCAATGTTAACTATACAAGCAGTAGCCCCACTGAAAATATTTTATAACAGATTTAACAGTGGTTTGAGAAAGACATTAAGCATCCTTGATTTTTCTCTTCTGATGGTTCAGCAACAAACCAGTTATCAGTCAAATAATCATAACTTTGCTAACTCCCACATCCATATACCCAGGACAGGAGTATATAGGGTAAGAACTTTCTCGATGGCTCCAGCCTAACTTAACTATACTGATACAAATAGTACTGTATTTGCATTTTCCAAAGCTAATTGTTGCTCACTACAGGCAACAAGTAATTAAACTCATCCATTATGCTCTGTTCTGTCACTCTGATGCTGAAACAGCCTCAGCTGAAATGTTTTCATCTCCTAAAGAGGTGCTCAGCTATCATTGATCAAATGATTGCTTGTAGTGTATATTAGGGCAACATCTAATTGACTAGTTTGAGCTAGCTACAGCCCTTGTTTAAATTAAGCAAGTTGAGTTATTTGCTTTGTTTTGAACTGGACCCCAGCTAGAGCTGGATCTCAGTTGGGAGGGTGTAAATTACAGCTGACTGCTGTCATGTCCTCAAAAAGGACATAGTAATTGAGATACTTTAATCCCAATCTCCTCTATGTAAAGGCTACAGTCCAGTCGATTAGCATATGATTTGCTGGCTTGTTATGGAGCTTGACTGGAGAATTTTAATACAGAATATGTTGGGTATTTCATAATGAAATTAATGAAAGTATTCATAAAATCTCATGAAAGCATCCAAACTAAACCATGAAATATTTGAACGAGCACTACTCAGACTCTCATCAACACAGAAAAAAGCCCCAAACAACCCCCTTGCTTTAAGATCTCCTTTACTTTATACCATCACTTTGTATGTGGATGTAGTTAATAAAGGTACACCCAAACTTTTTTACTATAAACAGGAATTTGCCTTCTGTGTAGGTGCTTTGTTACTGGTCTTTATATGCCAAATGTGCAACAGCTTTTCTACATCCAAACTATGTGTGGGTGACTTTTGTAAAACCATTTCCAGTAAATATTGCAATGATATCTTTGGTAAAACCATTTCCAAACCAAAATTAGTGCTCAGATAGAGGGTTTAGAGAGCATCATGAGTGGTCTGTTTAAAGAAAGGCTCTTGCATGTAGCCTCTGGGCATGGGGATCAAAAGCTGTCCATCTGGGCCAGGAATTGTTTCCTACAATTCTAAACAGGGTACTGCTTTTGTAGCTGAGGCAAAGCATATTCTAGTCAGGCCTTAAATGTGTTTCATGGAAGAGATATAAAGATAGTGGATGAAAATGCCTCAAATGGGCACAGTTCCTCAGTCAGCTAAATTCTAAAATAGAAAAAGAAATGTTACACCACACGCAGAGGGACATGCCTTATTGATTCCTGGGATAAGAAGATTGTTAACAAAGTGGTAAAATAATGAAAAAAAACAAACCCAAAAACATGCCCCAAACAAATTGGCTTAGTGTAGAAACGATAAATATACTATTTAAATGGAGAATTTAATTTTATTTCCTGGGAGGAAACCGTACTCTTTATATGTACTTTGATATTAACATTATGTTACTCTAGAAACTGGTAATTAATTGCAAACACGTTGGGAGCTATGGTGAGTTCTTTTATTGGAAAATCAGATGCACATTTACCTCAGTACATACTGTACATGCAGTACACTTCAGACTTGAAGATAGTCCGAGGAAGAAAGCAATGAAGTTAGTAATTTATTTAAGGAAATATGTTATTTTTTTAAGCTTCCTTATGTGAATTTAATAAATAAATAAATAAATAAATTTCCCAGGTATCTACTGTTTAGGTTGGTGCAGTATAGCACTCAGCATTAGAAGATCATGATTTCATTAAGCATAATTTCATTAAGCCTTTTTCATTAGCTTTCTTTACAGTTTATTCAACTAATCTTCAGGTAATTAACCTCTGTTTACCTTGTAAAGTTCTGCAGTGGAACTCATGGTAAGGTAACATAGGTGTTATTTACCTCTAATCACAGATTATCAGTGGATGAGCTATTGCATGATAAGTATTAGTTGCAAAGGTAAGCTGACTTAAATGTATAGCTGTCTCATCTGAAACAATAGCATAAAGCCAAGCTTTCCAAGAAGTCAGCCTGGAGTTATTAAAAAGAGCAGAAAGAAAGAACCAGATTTTTTCAGACGTCGTTTCTTTATGAACAATTACCAAACTGTGATCTAGCAAAGCTAGAGGGTTTGGAGCAGTTTAAATCCTAACAGTGCTGCTGTAGGAAGCCAGTTCAGGTGACAGCCTGGAGCTATTTAAGAACCAGATCATTATAGTCCTCCTGTGCCACTCAGCTGATCAGCAGTGGGTGAGAGGCAGATACAAACTGTAAGAAAAGTTCCCTGACATAAGGCAGGACCCTTGAAGAGGTGGGGTGGTGTAGTGTGCATGCGTGGGGGTGAGTTGCTGCAATGTTTTTTATCAAGCCTTTTTAACACTGGGAAATCTGTCAGTCCGCTGAGAAAGGGTCCATTAAGGATCCTGCAATGCTCTATGAGTAAAGCTGCTAAATAAGAGCTCTAAATGGTGCATAATCACAGAGGCAGAACTTGCTTCTGGAGTTCCCACTGAGCTCTGAGCACAGGCAACTGTCATGCTGCAATGTAGTGGTTACTATTTTTTGTGCCTTTACCACTTTGGACATTACATTGCTCTCTCACCATGAATTCCAGCTGATCAGCCGTTAATGTTTATTGTTGACACTTCAGCAGAATATGCTGTGCCTGAAAACATCTTGGGCATAATGTATCACTCTTCTTGAACAGGTATAGCACTACTTTCCTTTTTTCTTTATTATTTTTAAAAATAAATATCACTCAAACCACTGCATATGATCTGTTCTGTCTGCCCTTCCTGAAATGGACCTGGATGGATTTTCTTGGTGATGGTTGTGAACAGGTAAAAGCTTTTTAGAGCTTCTCAATATCTCAGTGAGTGTAATAACCCAGCTTATTTTTTCTGTGCTTTTGAATGCTTTTCCCTGCTCCTGTGATGTGGAGGAGGAGGAATGACAGAAGATGGATTCTGGTACTTCAGTGCTATCAGAACCCATCGTGATTGTCTCCTGGCACAGGCTTCTTGCAGCACCCTGTTGGGAAAGCAGTGGACAGAGGTATCAAAGTTGATGTTATTACAATATCAATTAGTTCACCCTTGTTTTTTAATTGCCTGTGGCTGCAAATCTTGAATCTGGCCTGATTTTCAGCTATGAAAATCTGAACTCTGTGAGTTCCTCTGAGATTCAGGCATCTTCACCTTGCCTGTATTTAGCACCCATGTCAGCTTCAAAAGAAGACATTTAAAAATAATTTTGTTTAAAAACCTGCAAAATCCTGCAGATATTTAAGAAAGAATCTTATTAAGAAAAAAATATTAAGAAAGGAAAAAAAATACTCATTTTAACTGCCAATTAAACTAAATTGTATTGATATGTCCTAGATACAGATTGAATGACAATGTCCACGGGAGGTTTTGTCATGGTTTAATAATGCATTACTAAGCAAATATAAAAAAGAAATTCATTTAGCTTTAATCATACAAGAAGTGTGGTTTAAAGCTATATATGCTCTGAAATGTAGATTATGTGCCTGGATTCTTTATTGCTATTCAGCTCATGTTTTTCTCAGCCAATATACCAGCATATTCCTTAAATTGTGTGATTTACAAATGATCATTAAGTAAATACTTCATTAACAGGACTTAGAAATAATCACAAGAAAAGAGGAGATTTAGAAAGGAAGTGGTAGCCTAAGAATTCTGGAGAATGTGGTAAGAATGTTAAGAAAGTTAATGGTGTTTCAAATAAATTATTTCATATATTTCTGCAGTTAGAAAATTAATTCCTTTTTGTCATTTCTCTGTTTCACAGAATTATATTATGTCCTACAGAAAAATCATCAGCTAGCTGAAAATACTGAATTAAGATCTATTTCCCCTAATGGAAATTATGATTCACAGTGTCTAACACTTTGTGAAGAATCAGCAGCACTATTTTATCTCACAGCACCTTGAGGTCATTCACTATTCTAACAGTTCTATGTTTATTTGGTTTTGTTTCACAGTTTTATCTCAAGATTGCATTTAAAATCAGAAACTTATTTTTATACATTTTTAAATTAAGCTATTCTTGTTCTGAAATGGTTAACCATGAAGATTAAAACAAACAAACAAAACCTCATAATTAACATACACTGGATGCCTAAGTGTTATGATTAAAACCAAAAACAAAACCAAAAAACCAACCAACCCACCAAAATCATTAATTTACATGTTAAGAAATTCATCTGAATGTGAATCCTTATCGGTATTTATAAAAAATATAATTTTATAGGTTGGTTTCCTTAGACTGGAGTTGACCAAGAGCTCCTCATATGGAGAAAGGAGGACCAATATTGCTGACTGGGCAAAAAAGTATAATGTGAAGCCACAGCCCAGTTTGTTACCACTAGCTCCAAGTAGCTACTGAGGACTGGAGTAGCTGTAGGACTCTTCAGTCTTGTGTTCTTCAGTGTTGTGTGGTACAATGTCAGCTCTTTTGGCCTCTCATGTTCTCAAACGTGTTCATTATAAAAAGAGAACTGATTATTCCTTTCTGTATCTTCCATTCCCATTTGAACAAATAATTGAGATTTAGAAGATGAATAGATAATGTATTTACCAGAAGGTAGAACTATGCTTTAGCTCTGCTTCAGGGATAAGATCTCACAGGCAGGCTCTAATCAGAAAAGAGTAGCTCTGTTCCCATGATGCAATGTTAATTAATCATTGGCCTTTGAATCATATTGGCTGTTACATCACCATTTCTGTGGCTGAGCCTGTTCTTCCCTAGCTGGGGAACAGAGGAGGGCAGAGGTACGTAAATGCAGAATCTCACTTAATCATCCAAGAAATAGTGAGAATGCAGGAGCGTGGAGTGCTGTTGGGAATCTCCCACCCCTTCAGTCAGAACACTATAGCATGATAGCTCTAAAGTCATTCTTGCTGTATGGAAGCTGGATGAATAGAAAAAGATGATCTCACTGGGAAAATTACTATCCTGGAAGTAATTTCACTATGAAGAGGTATCCACCTTCAGAAATGAATTATCATTATAATAGGTGGTATCAAAATAATACCTGATTCAGAGTGTATTACTGGCATTAATGACAGTTCTGAGAATTTAAAGGTAGTAAAGTCATAAATCCTATACCAGGATGACTACAGAATGGTCACCTACTGTCACTGTAATGGCTGTTACCTAATCAGACACCTAATTTGTTTGACTATATTAGGCCATTCTCAATCTGTTAGGTTTATTGCATAATCTAATTAACCTATAACTTGACTCTTAACCTGGAAATTAAGAATAATTTGTACAGTGTAGTATAGATCTACTATTTTGAATAAGAATCTATTTGAAGCAAAGTCTCTAAAACAAGAATATATGAAAATTATATATTTCTGCTGTCAGAAATTACTACATCTTCTAGAGATGGGAGCTGTACAGGATTGGTTCTGGACATGGTGTAAAAAAGAAGCCTAACAGAAACCTAAGCATCTGGAAAATCTTAAACCAAACAATTACTTTGTGAACTGTGCAAGGGGATGCAGTTCTCATAAATTAATGCCCTTTAGCCGAGAGCTAACCTGTGACAGAGAAGCACCTCTTGTTTAATGATACTATGATATAATTATGATATCATTATGTTATCCTTGGGACAGCAATGTGCTCTTGTGGTCAGGAAGGCCAATGGTATCCTGGGATGCATAAAGAAGAGTGTGGCCAGCAGGTCAAGGGAGGTTCTGCTCCCTTGAAAGACCGCACTGGTGAGACCACATCTGGAGTATTGTACCCAGTTCTGGGCTCACCAGTTTGAGAGGGGTGGAGAAATACTGGAGAGAGTCCAATGGAGGCTACAAAGATGATGAGGGACTGGAACATCTCTGCTGAGGAAAGGCTGAGAGCCCTGGGACTGTTCAGCCTGGAGAAGGGAAGCCTGAGAGGGGATCTGATGAATGTTGACAAATCTCGGCACGGTGGGGGTCAAGTAGAGGGGCCAGGCTCTTGTCAATGGTACCCTGGGATAGGATGAGGGGCAATGGTCACAGATTGGAACACAGGGAGTTCCACCTCAATGTGAGGAAAAACTTCTTTCCTGTGAGGGTGACAGAGCCTGGCCCAGGCTGCCCAGAGAGGTTGTGGAGTCTCCTGCTCTGGAGAC
>JANHFX010018661.1:47778-58849 GCA_027560015.1 Chloroceryle amazona | reverse complement strand
TGCAGGCTGAACCCCCCCAGCTCTCCCAGCCTGGCTCCCAGCAGAGGGGTTCCAGCCCTCCCAGCATTGCTGGGGCTTCTCTGGCCCTGCTCCCCCAAGTCCCTGTCTCTGCTGTGCTGAGGACTCTAGAGCCGGACAGAAAGCTCCAGGTGGGATCACGTTGTGTTTCCGGCAGACATGGTGCCCAAAGCAGGTCTAGCAGCATGAGGATGCTGTTATGATCCTGCCAACACTGATGGCAAAGCTGCCCTTGTCTCTGGTGGTTCCTGCTTCTAGAGAAGGGCCGCCCTGTGGGTGCTCAGCATGGGGACAGTGTTCCGCCGCTTGCTCCTCAGAGCATCTTCTGCAGCGACAGGCACCCAACCAGTGCACAAAGCAAAACTGTTTGCGTGAGGTATTTATAGTTTTCCCTTGTGATTTCTTTTTCATCCTTCCAATTTTGAACACGTCTTTGACAGCTTTTACCTGCTGAGTCACCATTCATCCTCTTGCACAGGAGCTGCTCCTGCCATACCAATTCCTTGTGCAGGCTTGAGCAACCATCATGTAAAAATAAATCCTGTCAAGGAAGCGGGTTCCCCCCTACCCCTTTCTTTTCTTTTTTTTTTTTTTTTCATATCACCAACTGCTTTTCCTGCTGTGTCTTTGCTTTCTTACACAAGATGACTATTTGTAGATGCGATGCCTTCGAGTTGCTAAGGATGGCTTTATGATTTGTCACGTCCCAGACACAGAGTCCCGTATGGAGGAGCTGGACGTTGAAACCAGATAACCGTGCAACTTTTGAAGATAACTCTATCTGATTCTGCAGTGAGTGCTCTCTGGTTTTTCCAAGATGGATTTTTTTTTCAGTGGTAAACCACAACTTGAGCACAAACTCTTTGATTCCCGTATCTTCGCTTAATAAATAACTCATTGTCCACAGCAAGTAGATGTGATGGGTGGGAAGGGAGGGTTGGTCTTGCCAAGAATAACCCTGATATCCAGGTTGATTTTCTTAACCAGATTGTGATGGCAGGAGCATTTACAGCTGGTTTTGTGATGTTGTTTAGTGTTTAACCTGCAACACTTGCTTGCAGATTGTGTCTTGGTGGCCAGTCTGCGATGGCCACCTCTCTAGAAACCACTTGAAAGGGCTTTGGATATGTGCAGGGTATCAAAGCACCTGCCTTTCTGTCACTTCAAGTGCTTCCTGCCCCCAGAATGCATCTCAAATTTAGGTGCTTTGCTTTATTAGCTTTATTTTTATGAGTTGGGTGGTAAATGGCACGAATATCTGTAGCTCCTTCCTGTCTCTTTATTTTCACTGATTTGAGCCCACGTTGATGCTGCTGATAAAAGGGGACTGCTTTAGGGTGTGCGTGGCTGTGATGCCCGTGTGGTGTGTTCTTTATTTTGTGGCTGCTCCCACCTTCCGCATATCTGGGGAATACGCTGCAGAAGTTAAGTATTCAGTACATCTATAAATTTCAGTCTATATATTAATCCATGTATATATTAATCCTCCAGGTGGTTGCATTTCACTGTAATACAGCTGCTAGTGGGATGTTAATCTCAGTTAAAGTCTATTTTAGCTTTCTCCTGCTGTCATCCCGTGGGGCAAATCCTCCCCCAGGAAAGAGGAAGGGAGGCTATTTAAGGAGGAGCAATTCAGGAGGGAACAACTGCTGCTGAAACCGAAGCCAGCTTTGGGAGGAGGAGGCTGGGAAGGAGCTATTTCAGGGGATGGCTTGTCTGGCCATGTTGGCCGTGGGCACAGAGGTGTCCATCCACCTCCTTCATGTCTGATCATCAGCGCTAGTTTTGACACGAGTGGTTTAAAGTGTCATGACGTGCTTGTGTGAGGAGATGCAGAGATTTGCGTGCCACCAGTGGGGTAGGTGTCATGCTGAGTGCCTTGGTGGTTTGGGGGTGTCTGGTAGGGTTTGTAGCATCCTTTGGGGCTCTGCTGGTGTGCAGGCAGAACTCAGATGCCCTGCAGGGGTTAAACATGGCATTGTTTTTTTGTTGGGTGCCTGCTCCATCCTTAAGGCTTTTTGTATTTTGCCCTGTATTCTAAGAGGTTAGAACACAAATAACCTCATATCCAAACTGGAGTCTCCATCCTGCTTGCAAACATACACCTTGTTTTCTTGCTTCTAAGGAGTGGCCCATGTTTTCCATAACTAAACTTCTAATTCCCATGGGATACGCTGTACTGATCACCCAGTAACTCTGTGACCCGGGGGTTCAGCCGGACAGCTGGGGTCCCTCTGCGATTGGTGTGTAAATGCAAAACCCACAGCATATATTTGCCATCCCACGTGCAGTGCTGGAGCCCTTGCCCCTCTAATTTTTTCTGGACACAGCAGACAACAAGCTTTGTACTTCTCCTGAATGAGCAATTCAATAAGGAACAGCTATCAGTCCATGGCTTTCATCTGAAGGAGAAATCCTGTCCTTTTAAAGCTTTTATAGAAAGAATTGGATAGCGAGTTAATTTCTAATCTTCTGTGACTAACCAGTACTTGAACACCAGGCTTCCCTTTATCATCAGTCTCTTCTGTTATAACAATCTTCAGCATATGGGTTTTGGTGAATTTAACATCTTACTCAGACACATGGTGACACACACTCTTAGTCCTCCCTGTGCATGTAAGTCTAAAAATGGCCTTTTTATTTATTTAGGGTTGGTTTGCTTTTTGTTTTTTGGGTTTTTTTTAAGTTTCCCGGATGCTTGTGAGTACTTAGCACTCCAAAGGAAAACAAAAATCCCACCAACACGCAACAGTTTTTGCAGAAAAAGGTTTCTAAAAATGCATCTCCTTTTAGTGAGGAGAGTGCCGTGTGCCTGGGCTATAACACAAAAATTGTTGACATGTTTTGCTATATTTGTGAAGAGTATTTCAGCGCTGGGGATTTGTTGTTTTCTGGTTTTTAACAGTTGGAAAAAGCTTGTAAAACTGGAGAATGCATGAAGTGGTTTTCCCTCCTTTCTTACCCCTGCTGCTTCTGGCCAGGCTCTCCTGAGTGCTGCCCACGTTGGGGTCCTAAATCATCTCCTTGGCATCAGTGGTGGTCCTTGTGCACCGAGCCTGGGCAAAAGCTTCCTTCTGTCTTATGTCTTCCTGCTTGTTTAGGATGGAGATTTTGTATACAGAGCTTTTCCTCCCCTCCCTGTCAGCTTGCGTGGGGACTCGAGGGCAATTCATGTCCTGCATCCTGGGGGGAGCCCGTAGCTGCTGGGGAGGGAGCTGGGATGCTGCAGCCCCTCTCCACTCTGGCATTAGGTGCTTTTGGCAGGGTCAAAACGCTAAAATCACAGTAGAGATGTGTTTAGGGGAAAGGGGTCTATGGTGGCATGGGCTGTACGTCCCCAACTCCTGAGCAGAAAAGGTTTTGGTACAGCAGGAAAAAACCTTCAGGGTTGGGGGATGAAACTGGGCGGTTGGGTCTGGAGCTGGGGCAGCTGCAATACTCCTCCTTCTGTCCAAAGGATTTCAGCTTCCTATCATTATTTCAGCTTCCTGTATCTTATAACCAGGGCAATTATATCTCAAATAGGAGGTGAATTGAGCCATGCAGTATTTCAATTGTCTTTGAAAAATCAGCTTTTTTACAGTCACTGTTCATCCTTCCTCTCAGATGTCCCTTTGCCTGGTGATGCGTGGTAAAGAGGAGGAAAAAAGAAGGAGAAATCCTGCTTAGGGCTTAAGAAAAGGGTTTTGTCCCTAGTGCTGGAGCCAGGCAGCGAAGCGTGAGAAGGACTCGCGTGGGATTTATTGTGGCCGCATGTTTTTCTGCCTCAGCCATTTTCCCATCAAAGCAGAAGCCACGCAAGTATCTTGGGGTTTGTTATTGCCATGGCAGAGGAAGCATTTTCTGTCTGAAATAGTAGCTGGGGGGGATTTCTTGGGTAATTCAGAAGGATAAATGAGCCTTTTGACCCACACTGAAGCTGCAGGAGCTCCTTGGAGTAAAGACTTTTGGGCTGTACGAATTCTGACGTCACTGAGGATGATGATGGTGTGCTACGGCGTAGCTGAACCTTGCTGAAAACATACACAGTTGGCTTCATTTTTCTTTTTCTCCGGGGGTTTTACATGGGCTGTTGGCTTTGTACACATCCTTCTTCCCATGCTTGTTGATCCGCGTGTGAGCAGAGAGTTGATTCCTGGGGAAGTCTCCCTGTCAGCATCCCGAGAGGAGCAGGATGAAGGCACATGGGCGCAGCACGGAGCGTGCAGAATCCTGAGTCGAGGGATCCCTGTGGGAACCCTGTTTCGTGCCATCTTCCCTCGCTCAGCGGGGGAATCCCCTCTGGCTCTGCCCTGGTCTCCTTTGGACACCCTCCAGGGAAACATCAGCTGGGGAGCTCCAGGAGGAATTGTTGGGGGAAGAGAAGCATCAGTGAGAGGAGGTCTTGAGGTCTCTGAACCCACATCCCTGATGTACAACCTCATCCTGTAATTGTGTTCGGGCTGTAAAACATGCTCTTTTTGGCTTGAAAAGTCACGTTGGCATGGCCTTGCAGAGCACACAAGCTCGCAGCTCCTGCCTCTGCGGGCATGGGTTGAAGCTTCTGCCTTGATGCTTGACCTTTTGTGCGCTTTCTATTGCAAACACGATTTTTCTTGCAAATTTTTTGTGGGAAAAAAAAGACAAAATACATAGGGGCCTGTGCTAAAGGCAGTCCCGTTGGGATGGTTTGTTTCTTGGTCCTCTCCTCTCTCTGTAAGAGGAAGATAATCTACCTGGCAAGGGTGCTGGGAAGCTAAATGAATTCATGCTGAGGTCTTCAGATAGAAAACGCTGCGGTAAGCACAGCGTGGGGGTGTAGGCAGGGTGCTGTATAGCACTCAGATGGCGCCTGTTAACGTACACATAGAAATGTGCTGATGTCTTTCAGCGTGGCTTTAAAAATCGCCTGTACTGTTGAAAGTCTAAATATGGGAAGAATAAGCAGCCAGGCGATGCTCTCTGCGACCTCCAGCTTCCCTTCTTTCTGAACCCGTGTCCTCATCTTGAGTTACAGGCTCCTGCTCGGGACGTGGGCTGGTGAAACTTTATTTTTCCTGATCTGATGGTGATGGAGGATTGCAGCTCTTCATCAAGAGCTCTGAGTCCTCCCCTCCTGTCACCAGGCAGTGAGGTTTAAATGAAATGAAAATTTCTTTGGGTAGGAAAAAATAAATAAGGTTCCACCTGAATTTCCTGGGTTTGTTTGTTCATTTGGTCAAGAATAGCCTGGAACGTTCCTCGCTAGAAACGAGTAAGAGCTGAGGTGTCTGAGCTGAGTATAATAATTTATTTGAACAGAGTATAATTATTTTGAGCAGGCTGTGGAAGCAGGAGGCTGCGGTAGCTTTGCAATCCTGCATGCGAGTGAAGCAGGGAGAGGTGGTGGTTTCTGCTTTGGGGTGAGCCTGGATGTGGCTGTGCACATCTGGACCAAAATATGTGAGACCCCCCCCCAGTTTATCCAGTATGCCAGCAGCACTGCTTTGCCTCATCTCCATGCAGGTGGTGGGTAAAGGTGAAATTGCTCCGCAGACCCCTCTGCTGCCCTTGCACTGAGGTTTTCTTGCATCAGGCTTAGTGCAGCTTCTTGGCAGAGGTGGGAGTTTACCCCTGCAGGAATAGGGCTCTCCTTAACAGAAGATCTTTGAAATAAGTATGGTTTTGGTCTGGAAAATACTTTCAGATCCTTAGATCCTCCAGCCAGAAGGCAGTGTGCTGATCCTCCGGTCTGGCCAGACAGTTACACTCCATCATTCCTGTAGCTGAGCTCCTGCTTTTTGGGTGAGCTGGATTTTATTTTGGCCTTTTCCATCGACTCCATGAAATGGGGTCAGCTCTTGCCTGCTGCTCTCTCCAGTGGATGATGTGCTCCTCTGGCAGGAAACCCTCTCTCCTGCACCGAGCCTCCCCGATGGTACGTGTCCACAGCAGCACGTAGGGCTTTTATCAGCAGATGAAAGCAGATGCTCAGTGCTGGGATGGAAGGTGGTTCCTACATGTTTAGCTCTCACCATCCCTTCTCCCACCCACAGTGATGGGTACCAGCATCCCTCCTCCCCGCCTCTTGGCTGCCTGGTTCCAGTGGGTCCCATCTGCATCACAAGGGGCAAATAAATAAATTAGGAGGCCGAAGTTTCCCAGCTCGCAGCTGATCACCAGTTACACGGACTTCACCAGTTAAACACCAGTTGCACAGACTTCAGCTGGGGCTGGCGGGTTTGCTGCTGCCAGGAAGGGCCAGGTTGAGTGATAAAGGCCCCCTTGTTAATGCCTGTGGCCGTAAGCTGTGTTTCCACAGCTTTCTGTCTGTTTACCGAGAGTATTCAGACATGTAATTCCACCGGATCTGGCTGCTTATGGAGAAGGCTGGATTATTTGTGTTTCATAAATAAGGCCAGAAAACACAAGGTCCAGAGCACTGAAAGTCAGCTCTGCATCACTCTTAATGGGGTTTCTTTTCTTGGTCCCACTCTCCTGCATTTTGCCTTTTAAAATTTATTTTTTTTTACCCATGACCCCTCCCTTCCCTCTGGCCTGTGTGTTCCCTGTGATCCATCTCCTCTTCCGAAACTCAGTGAAACCCTGCAGGCCAACTATATTGTTATAGAAGGTGGAATTTCTGCCCCTTTTGCACCCCTGCTGGCTTCAACGCACATCCTTTCATCCCTTCTGGCTGCAAGACACAGCAGAGTAAACCTTGCTGCTGGAAAGAGCAACAGCATATGTCTGCTTTTTAGCATCATCTTCTGGCCCCTTAAACCATTTGGGGATCTGCAGTCGCTCTGTGCCCCTCCAGAGGAGAGTCCTGTATGAGCTCTTTGCTCCCCATGGCCCATCTCACCTGGGGGGGCCTTTTTCTGGTTTAATCCTGTCTGTTTTTTTGGTGTGGTAAAACCTTCTTTCAAGAGGAGCCAGGGTTATATCTAATGGCACCAAGGAAGGGAAGAGGGATCTGTCTGGAGGAGACAGTCCCAGTGCATCTCCTGGTGGACCCCTTCATGGTGCGGTGGTGGGTTTGGTGGAGTTGGGCTGGTGGAGCTCCTCTTGGTGAGCTTTCATGTTCCACACCTTTTCCCAACTTTCCAGTTCATCCTTCTGGCCATAAAACCAGCAAAGGAGAGAGACCAGTTTACACTAGCACCTGTGTGAGCTGAGAGCTCTGCATCCATCTGCCCCCCACGAGGCACAGCATCCCTCCCTCGTCTCCAGTGGAGCCCGTGGGAAAAGCCGCACCATAAAGTTAAACGAGCAGTTGGGTTAATTAGAGCTCTCTGGACCTTTTCCAGCTGGATGCCTGTGGAAGCAGGGAATGGCTTGTGTCCTCGAGCCACTCACCTGGACCACAGCTCCAGGGCTCGCACTCAGACCCTGCAGTGATGGTCATGCTCTACAGGGGGGAGAAATACCCCTAAAGCCTCTTTTCTTTTCATAAAAAGGTCTCTAATGATAGTTCAGCGGTCCAGCCTGTCCTTAAAGCACCTTGTGGGAGCTGTTAAAGTACAAGCAGTGCTGGTACAGACGCAGCCGTATGTTCCTCTGAAAAAAGGAGGTGTCGATTCAATTAGCAGAGGTGTTTGAGGGAACATCAGGAAAGGGGTAGGAGAGATTTCTTGTACCACCAGCACGGCAAGTCCTGTTCCTGTCAGAACCCAGGTTTGGTCCCCAGAGCTGAGCCAGACTCTGCCAGTGAGACTGAGATGCTTCTGCCTCCCTTTAAAGAAACAAACTCAGTGTTTTTGCAGTCTGCCCTGCAGCTCAGGGTGGTTTGCAGGACTAAGCGACGTGCACAGCAATAGCATGGCCTGTCTTTCAGCCAGGAGAGCCTCGGTTTTCCTACGCTGGAAAGAATTGCTTTGGATAAACTTGGTAAAGTCTGGATTTACGTCCTGCTGGAGTCGCTGAACAGATGCCCGTTGTTTTATGGAGCTGTGGATGAAAACCTGAGAGCTTTTCTTTGGCTGTAGCGTTACGGGGCTCACATCTGGGGCTGCCCCAGGTAGGAGAGAAGCACCACACTGGGATTATTTACCTGCCTTGTGCTGCCAGGACCCTCGGTGCTGAAACTGGGGAGGTTAATGGTAGTCTGGGTGTGTGGTGTCAAACTCCTGCCATACCCATACAGTTTGCTGTATCTTTTACCCTGCAACCTGCACGATGCCGTGTCCTTGGCCTGACAGGGGATATGGGCTGGGGGCATCCCAATGGGACCTGTGGCCAGCCCTAGTGATGACTGATGAGCAAATGCGTGGGAAATCCTCCCAGTAGCAAGGCCTGTAAAGCGATGCTTTCCCAGTACAAACTCTCATTTTCCAAACCCCCAGCATTTCTGGGGACTTCCTTAAGTTCCATCCAGACCAGCTGGGCTGAGATGTAGGTTTGAGAAACTGACCCCATAAGCAGAAGAACAATGGGAAGCTGTTCAGGCTACTTCTTTTCTAATGGAAAACAGACTGGAGGACTTTGTTTCTTGTTCTGGAGGAAGTAAATGAGTCTTTGAAGCTTTGCGTTCTCAGTGTCTGACTTTTCAGCATAGCAATTAATATAACCCCCCATTTTAAGTGTATGCTTGGAGAAGAGCATCTATGGTGCCAGAAGATAGACTCAGGGATGATGGATCATCACGACCATAGCAGTTGGGGAATGATGCAGACTGCTCTTGGCAACTTCTGCATTTCCTGGTCAGGGCTGCAGGCAGATAGAAGATGGGGCCAATCCTACAAAATAATGATGTCTACAGACTCCACGCTTTGCACCCTCAAAGCATCACGCAGCTGTGAACGAGTTGACAACAAACCTTTATCTGCTCGGTGGACCAAATTGTGAACGGCAGGGGAGCGACGCAGACCTTGAGTCTTGCCCCAGCTTGCTCCTCTGGCTTGACGTGCAGCTGGATATCCTGTTACATCCCAAGTGCAAGGAAACATTCAAGTCCCTAAAATGTTTGACACCAGAGACCTGTTTAGGAAGATGTGACCCTCCAGGCAAAGGTTTGATGCTGGATTGAATTTGTAAAGAGCAACACATGAGCTGCATAACCAGTGAAATCTTCAAGCAGGTTACATCCAAGACACTCTAGATGCTGATAAAGCCAATTAGACCCTTATGGTGTGTTTTTTTAAAGGCCCCATGTGATGTTTCCAATGGCATTTTATGTTTCAGAGACTTCCTTTGTAGGACAGCAGTAAGAATCTAGAAATATCCGAGGCATTAACAGTGTCTCTGTCTCTCTCCCTCTTCCCATCCAAAGATAATAAGAGCTGCAGGGCTGGCCCTTCCCCCAGAGCTGCAGGACTTGTGTTGCTTTTCCTTGCATATTTTGGCAGGGAGAAAATAGCCTTGAAGGCTGGTAAAAGACAGAAATATGCTGGAGCATCAGGAATCAAACCAGCCTCTTTTAGGATGGAGCAAGAGAGCATAAAGATTTTTCTTTCTTTCTAAAGGCATTATGACCAAAAGCCATCATTTTTGAGGGTGGAGAATCATAAAGCACTTTCCTGGACCAGAGAAATGATTCAAGCGGACAGATTTCAAAATGAAATCAAAACGGGGGAAAAGCTGCTTTTTTAAGAGCTCCTGCTTGCACAGTTTAAAAACAAAGACCTGCGTTGGCTTTGCAGTTTTGCTGATGTTTCTCAGGCTGCACATTAATGACTTGAAGGTAGCGATAACTTCTTGACTATTCCATTGGTTTTCAAACACAGTTTTGCTGTGTGAGGTGGCTGGTTTTCCTTTTGTGTCCATTTCTGTCAGGGTGTTTGTTGTGGCTCTGCACTGATGGACCCCTAAAGGAGAAAGGCCAGGAGCTTGGTTTTGGCTGCTGGAGGCTGTCAGAGAATCATCGAATCATAGAATGTTTCAGGCTGGAAGGGATCTCTAGAGGTCATCTGTTCCAACCTCCCTACGCAAGTAGGGACATCTCTACCTAGGGCAGGTTGCTCAGAGCCCCATCAAGCTTGACCTTGAATGGTCCCAGGGATGGGGCCTCCACCACCTCTCTGGACAGCCCATTTCAGTGCCTGTCACCCTCATATTAAAGAACTTTCTTCTAATATCCAGTCTAAATCGGTCCTTTCCTAGCTTAAAACCACTGCTCCTTGTCCTATCATTACAAACCGAACAGAACCATAGAATGGTTTGGGTTGGAAGGGACCTTAAAGAATATCTAGTTCCAGTCCCCACCATGTGCAGGACCTTGTACCTCGCCTTGTTGAACTTCATGAGATTTGCACGGGCCCACTTCTGAAGCCTCTGAAGGTCTCTGTGGATGACAACCCTTCCCTCCAGCATGTCCACCACACCACACAGTTTGGTGGTGTTGGCAAACTTGCTGAGGGTGCCCTCAATCCCACTGTCCACATCTCTGACAAAGACGTTAAACAGCACCAGTCCCAGTACTGACCCCTGAGGAACACCACTCATCACTGCTCTCCACTTGGACATCGATCTGTTGACCACAACTCTCTGACTATGACCATGCAGCCAATTCCCTGTCCACTGAGTGGTCCAAATGTCAAAACCATGTTTCTCCAGTTTAGAGACAAGGATGTCATGCGGGACAGTGTCAGATGCTTGGCATCCAGGAATGGACTGTCATGTGATGCCCAAGGTGTCTTGGGCATTGAAAAGCCTTGGGAGCAAGAAGCGTAGGAAGAGGGCAAACATACTGCACTGCGTGAACAATTTCAGTCCCTTGTGGCACATGCTGGTGCCAGGAATCTCTCCGCTTTATGTACTGAAGGTAGATGCAATTTGAAAGTGTTTGTAGCTGATTTTAGACCCGATAGTGTCAGCCAACTGTGAGCACAGAGAAGATTAAAAAAATAAAAATAAAAAAAAATAGCCTCAAGCAGAATGATGCATCTTTTCTCCTTTGAATTTTTAAACAAGACCTCATTAGCTGGTAGCACTCGTCCCTCCTGTGGCTTTGCAGAGGGGATTGCACTGGGTCTGAAGAGCTGCAGCGGGGTCCCCATGTGCCAGTCACACCGAACCACATCACCATCGTATGGCACTGAGGACGTCCAAGCATCAGCTGCGGCGACACCCGCTCCCCGCCTGCGGCACCGCTCAC
>JANHFX010018661.1:35721-47658 GCA_027560015.1 Chloroceryle amazona | reverse complement strand
GAGACCGGTGCTCCTGGCGTGCCCGTCTTGGACTTGGTGTGAACATTTTATTTGCTGTTGTCAGCCACAAGTGCTCCCGCGTGCTCCCGGAGAAGTCGCTGATGATCTGGCGCAGCCACGGCTCCTGCTGCTCCCTGCGAACCTGGCTCGGCTCCATCCAGAGCTGGTCACGTCGCCTGGGGCTCCAACTTGGTGCAGCAGCACAGACCTTAGCCCGCAAAGAATACAGAATGGACTGGCGTGGAAGAGTGACTTTACTGGTTTGTTTAATTTTCTGTGGCTGTATCAATCACCGTGACCCCGGAGTGGCTGCACTGGAGCAGCGATCAACCCCAGATCCTATGGGAGGAGAGCTCTTGAAGAAGTCCCCAAGAAGTTCATCCTAGAAGCAGCTCTGATTTAAATCAGAGCTCTGGAGGGTTCTTTATGAGAAAAAAAGAGGAAAAGAAGAAATACATGATGTGTCCGTAATGCCTTCAGGAAAAAAAAATACAAAAAAAAGAATTATTCCAGATCTGCAAAGTGCAATGAATCCAGTGCAAAGCTTTCTGTGGTGCTTCTGGTGCACACCACGAGTGGCACCTCTTCTGGTTTAGTTTCCCTACAAGCAGCGGTGTGTCCCTGCTGCAGGTTTACTCCTGAACACCACCAAATTGCCTCTGTCTGCAGTTGGTCTTCCTGCAGGAGGATGTTTTTGCCAATTTAAAAGGAGATTTTCAGTCTCAAAGATGAGGTGGCTTCAGACACCCACAGGTTTTGTTGGAATCATTTTTTTTTTCTGGTAAACATGCTTCCAAAACCAAGTGGGAATCCTTCCAGACATGAGCACTGTAACTTCAGCTTTTGGGAAGCCTTTTCTTTTTTGTGTAGTGTTACAGATATTTTCAGTCATGAGTGATGTCCGGGAGCCTACAGGTATTTATCACCGCGTTGGCCGTCCCGCTTCTCCGCAACAGCTCCCAGCCTTTGTGTAACTCTGGGGAATGCAGGCAAAGTACAGGATGCAAATACTGAAGAGGGCAGATAAGATGAAGAAAAATGAAGAAATCCTTGTTTCTTTAAGGTATATTTTTTTGTAAGAAAAGGGTGTAAAGTAAACTTCAAGTGATGACAGTCTGCGTTAAGATAAAAACATGCTACAGTGAGTTGCTGTGCTTCATATTAAACATTCAAGTGCTGTTTGTTTGCTGCCAGGGTGTTAAAGTCAGTCTGCTGGGGGTGAGGAGCCTGTAGCAAAGTGCTTGTAAAGAGGTTATTAAGTGCTAAATTTTCACCTTTTCTATTGGATTGACCAGTTCTGTTCCCTGGCTGGTGCCTTCCAAAGCAAAGACAGTCATCAGGGGCTGAGACAAAGCTGGGGATGTTCTGCTCTTCAACCCCTAAGTTAAGGTGAGACCTGTTACTTTCAGACTCTTGAGGCCAACCAGAAAAAAAAATATATATACAACAAACAAACAAACAAAAAAACTAAAAAAAAAAAGTAATAAAAAAACAAACTAAAAAAATAAGAAAGCAGGTAGTCTGAAGTACAAGTGAAATAAGCTTCGATCCCCTTGCTCTCTCCATATGTATTTTGCAGCGCCGAAGCTACCTTGTCACTCTGCTTTTTGGTTTCCACTTGACTGAAGTTTTTAACACATCACTGCGAAGAATGAGCGTGTAGTAAATACAATGATTCATCTCCCTACCGTAGTGAAAAAGGGAGGTGGGGAATGTCTGTCAAGTTCTCTTAAGTCCTTGAATTAAATGTGTAGGGATTTGGAGTAACCTCTCGAGTTAGCAAATAAAAGCACTAATTTTAGTGTCGAGATGATATTTAATTGAAAAGCAACCAAAGGGACATAGTTTTAGGCAACTAACAAAAAAAGTATAAATACAAAATAAGTTTAAAATAAAGTAATGGGAAATTAATTGAAATTTAATTTTAATTAGGTGCCTGAAATTGGATCGTCTCAATCCCTGGGGGTCCTATCTCTGTCCCTTCCCTTTTTTTTTTTTTCCCCTCTGTAAGGCAAATGCCAATTAATATTTTAAAAGTGCTTTAAATAACTCCATGTCTGCAACCAGTTGCAAGTCAGTGGGACTGAAATGTTCTGAGGTTTAGGAATCTGTGTGCAGTTGTAGTTACAGAGAAGCTGCAGAAGGGAAGAAGCTTTCGGGTCTTTGTGTGTCTTAGATGCAGTTATCTGTAAGAGCTGAAGGAAAAAAAAAACAGTTTTGCTTTGAAGTATCAACTGGACTGGTTTTATTCTGTCTGAAGAGAAGAAGGAATAGTTCAGACCTCTTAGAGAAGCTCTTGTGTGTTTTCCTCTGAAGCATTTCTAAAGCACCCTGTGATGCGCATCTCCACATCTGGAGATGCTATGGCTTGCTTTTCCTGACGTATCCATCTGCAGTAGCACCTTAAGGCTGGACAATGGTCCAGGATCCATCCTTTGCCCTTAAGGCACTTGTTTTCCATCTAGCAAGGGTCCTCTTGGATGTCTAGACAGGCGTTCAGTTAACCCTGGGGTCCGAGGTGTCTCGCCAGGCGCTGCCTCCACAAAATGCTCCTGGGGCTGGAGGAGGTGCCCGAACGATTCCCTTTCGCTCCCTCCGTGATGCAGGTGCCAAAACATCTTCTCAGGGCTTCATTGACTTTCTTGGGAAGATCTGGATGCTGCTTCTGGCCGCCCTGCAGATCCTGGCCGCCCTGCAGATCCTGCCCTTGACGAGTGAGGACACGACTGGTACCAGCCACGAGGCTGGTGGTGGGGTGAGGAATGTCCTCTGTCTAGACGGATGGTTCTGACTCAGGGACTGTGTGGTTTCGGGAACAGCCCCAACATCTCCCTTGGGGCAGGGCTCAGGTGCACCAAACTGCTCCTACTTTTGTACCCAACGAGAGAGGGGCGGCAGGCAGCTCATCCAGGCAGCCCAGCAATGAGCTGAGAGAGATGCTCCAAAGTTGAGCAGACCCTAGAGCACTCCCCCCCCATCCCCATGCTTGGGCTGAGTTGTTTTCCTGCTGTGGCATCCCCAGAGTGGCCTTGTTGGAGGAAGAAAGGTTAACTGGTCACAGCCTGGGGGGCTTGCTGGTGCTGGATACAGTGGGAGGGAACCGTTTCTTGGGGAATACCTGCAAATTTCCCACTTCCATCACATGCCTGGCCTGGGTCCCCACTGGGTCCCCACTGCTCAGGGAAGCTGGCAGCATGTTCTAACTCTAACTGAGGTTGTGATACTTGACTCCAAGTATCACAAGACTCCACACCTTGATAATTGACTCCAAGATTTGGAGTGCTTTGTTGTGCTTGGTCAAAGAATCAGCATCTAAAAGGGATGTCTTTATGAGAGGAGCTGTCACTTGATGGATTGAACTGCAAAGCTCATTATCGTTGAGTAAAAAGAAGGAGAAATTCAAGAAAGAAGGGAAAATTTCCTTGTCCTTGTGCAGGACCATAGCTGCTCTGCACAGCAGCTTGCATGTGTCACATGTGCACAAGCTGACACATGTGCATACTGGGCGTACTGGAACAGCATAGGGAGGAACAGGTCTCTGTTCCCTTCACCTGGGTGTCTCAGAGTTCAGCTGCTTTTGATGAGCTCCTCGAGTTGACACCGGTTTCTTCCACCTCTTGGAGCTCCAGAAAAACTGGGTTTCACTCAGGAAGTCAGAGAGGCTGTGTTATTTATAGAAGAATTATTTGTTTGGACGTGAATAACCTCGGCATTTGTTGGCAGCGAGTCGGAGATCAGCTTCCCTGCCTGCTGTGTTACTGCACCTTTGCTGCCTGGGGAGACCCTGGTTCGATCTGGGGATGTCATCCTGGGCTGGATCCCTTCCTCCCTGTACCCCCGCCCATCCCAGGGCACCCCTGAACCCACCTGGGCACCATCCCGGGGTGGCCCCTCCATGCTGGCTGTCCCATGCCATCCTGGATGGATCCATGGTGGTGGTGTCTTTGCTGACATGCACCTCAGAAATCCTCTTTAGAAGCATCTCCCTGTGTATATTGGATAAGGTGGTCCCCCCCCCAAGCTAGTCACCCCCCATTTTTCAGCGCAGTCTTGTGAAAAGACACAAGTGTATGTTTAGCTGCATCTTACTCATTTTGCTGGTTTCCCCATTTCAGCTTCGCAGTGAAATCATCCCTCAAGCCTTTAACTAATGGAAACTTGGTTTAGGTGCCAAGATAGAGGCAGCAGAACCTGAAACTATCTTTCCAAAGCGCTGGAAACATTGTGCAGCTACAGCTACCATAGGGGAGGCAGGATGGAAATGTTCACATCAGGTTTGTTACCTCCAATACTGATTTTCCAGAGATAATGTGTAAGTCCCCCGCGTCGTTCTGCTACAAAGTGGATTTGTTTGTCTCTTCAATCTAAAGATTTCTGGTTTTAAGCTGAATCATCTTGTTTTGGCCGAGCAAAAGACCCACAGAAGATGAATGGTTTCCTTCTGCACGCTTCCCCGTGCTCTTTTTCATTGTCAGAGCAATGTAAAGACTCCTTAGAGTAATTAGGAATCTAGCCCTTCGTTTTCCTTTTCTTTCTTCTTCTTCAAATTAAGGGCGAGGGCTCATTCCTCCTATTCAGCTGAGAGTCCATGTGAAATAAAATCTCCCAGAGTGCAGAGTAGGGTTGAGTAATGTCATGTGTAACGCTGACTCGAGCATCTGCCCCCCCTAACATGTGAATCGAGAAGAAAACTGGTGGAGTTTTGTTGTTTTTTTCTGGTTTGGGGTTTTTTGTTTGTTTGTTTTTTATTTATTTTCTTTTTTGTTCTTTAAACGAGGTGTGTGTGGTTTGTTTGTGGAGGGTTTGGAAAAACCTCTGGAGCTCCTTTGCATGTATATGCAATCCTCAGGCATCCTCATCTGACTGCCCTAGCTGCTAATCTAAAGGTCAGAGTCTTGGAGGTTTCCCAGTGTATATCGTCTACCGTGATTATTTTTTTCCATCTCAACAACAGCAAAAAATAATTTAAATTTGCCAATAATGCTTAATTATTTTCCAATTCATTTAAGCTCTTGCAGAGGGGTTTATATTTGCACTGGTGGGGTATTGCCTGAACAAGAGCAGCGTGTCCAGCTGGAGCTGCCTCCGCCACAGGCGAAGGGCTTTTTTTTCTTTTGATTCCCTAAACACAATTTGAATCTCAAGTACAAAAAGTCTGATGAGGGGAAACACTGCACCAGAACATTTGCTTGTGGTTTTTTCGCTTCTCTCCCTCCCTTTCCCTGTGCGTGCCTGCGAGAGAGGGAGAGCGAGGGTTTGTGTGGAGGGAGGGTGAGGCACCAGCCAAAACTTTCCAGCAGGGAGCTGCTGGGTCTTGGCATGCCTGATGCGCCGGCTCCTTGATAGGGTATTTAGAGGGAGGTGGAATAGCTCAGACTGGGGTGATCGGGCTTCCACTGACTGCCATACAGACAGCAGCTTCTCAAGAGGAGCGGCTCTTTTCTGCCTCTCCTTTTGTTCCCCTTCCCCTTTTCCCCTGACCTGTCTCCCCCCATCACCTCCTGTGTTCTTGCCTGATCCCAAAATGGCTTTGGAAGATGAAGGGGGCTGGCACTGTGGGATGGGGAAGGAGGTTCCTGTGGGGAAGGAGTGCACCAGCTCAGTGTGACAACCCCCAGGTGGTCAGTACCACATGCAGTTTAGCTATGACAAGATTAAAGTAAGGGCTGCTTGTCTAATTACCCCAAAGGATAATTATAGCAAGGAGCAGAAGTTGAGGGAATGAACTTTCTGCATCTGACTCATCCACTTTGCAACTCTCTGGCAGAGTGGAGTGGGTGGGGATGTCCCCAGAGATGCTTCCCAAGCCTGACGGTGTCCTTGGACACAGGGTGATGGCTTCACCCGAGCTATTTGCTCTGTCTTTGGAGCCGTAGGACTCATAGTTGAACTCATGGTCCTTTGGCTCCAGCAAACTCTGAGGGGCACAGGGCTTATGCTGGGTCATCTGGATGGTTGGACTCAATGCTCCTAAAGGTCTTTTCCTCCCGAACTGATCCTGTGATTCTGTGATTCCCTTGCACTAGCCCCAGGAGAGTCCAGAAAAGTCCTCTTTCCTCTTTCAGGCGTCATTTGGGGTTTGGGGTCCGAAGGGAGGCAGAGGGTTTGCCGGCATCACCCCTTGCGTAACACAGGGCTGGAGATCTCCTCTCGGCAGTTCCCGAGCCGTGTCCCCCGCCTGTTCGAACTGGGCCATCTGCACCTAATTAGGGCAGAGTTTTCTTCCAAGAAGCTCATCGTTGAATGAACACTGTTGAAAGGTGCCTTCGTTATATAAGTTCCCATCGTAGGTCCTCCCGGGCCATCCGCGGGAAGAGCCTGGAGTGAAAGATGCCCTGTTACCCATCCGCTTATTTAATCTCTTTCGTTCTCTTCTCCGCTGGGCTACACCTGCTTTCCCAGACCCCTTTCATTAAACCCCAAAAGAATTCAAATGTCAGATACCCCACCCCCAACCTCCCCACCCCCCTTCCAGCCCGATTTCCGTTGCCGGGCTGTATCACTGGATCGCAGTGATGTACCCACGAAGGAATGCCGGGAACCGCTGCCGTTCGGGATCTTCTCCCGGCCCACGGAAACTCCGCATTCTTCGGCCAGCTTGCGGCACGCCAGCGCATTCCTGCTCCATGAGGTGGAAGCAATACTGGTAGTGTGAGCTGTGATTTCTGCGGCCGGGGTGGGGAAGCGCCGCTTTAAAAAGCCTCTTAATTATATTCTTTCTCAGCAACTCATCAGCGCCGTTTTTAGCCCATTACGAACGCTGCGAGTTTTCTCTTAAATCACGCCGATTAACTGATTGACCTAGTTCTTATTTTATGGTTTTGGCTATCACAAAATGTTCTATTTTCAGGCACTTTACAGGCCTTGCAGAAGAAGGGGAGGTGGGGGGTGGGGGTTAAGGAGCACAGCCCTGTTTCATGCCCATCTCCTTGCTCACCGGCCGATGGCAGCGGTCGGTTCTTCACCTAGAAGCACAGATAGAACACAAGTCCCTTCACAGCCTGGTTGTAGCTGCTGCTTTGAACTTCTCCCTAATCCCCCAGTTTCATCAGGCAGTGATGCTGCCGGCAGGACCTGCCTCCACCTGTTACATTGCTGTGCTGCATCCACCCCTTGCTGGTCCCCAGTATCATGGTTCTGCTACAGACCCCTTTCTTCACTCACTTGGAGCTGGATGTGAGAAGGTGCAGCTCCCATCATCCACTGTGCAGGTTAGAAAGCAGGGAGATTGGGATGGGGGCTGTGGGGGTGCTCACAGAGGTGGTTAGGGGTGATGTGAAACACTCTGCCAAAGGAGAAGAGCATAATTGGATGTGCTGGGAGGCTATAAGAGCACAGGGAGAAAAGGGCACAAGTGCCTTTGCAGTAGTAGACCAAACCTCTCTCAGTGCTGGGCAAAAGCCGTTCCTGAGGGGCATTGTTGGTGATGTACGAATACAGGACAAATTCCTCATCCAAAATACTCTTTATCCTGAAGTATCACATTTTTTCCTCCCCAAATCTCAAAGCACTTTGCTTGGAGGTGGGGGGTAGGACAGTGTCTGGCAGAAAAGCAGGATGGATGATGCTTCTCTTGTTCGTGGCTTCTCTTGTGTGTTGGGTGCAAGCTGCTTGGAGCGGAGGCTGTGGGTTTCTACAGGAGCCAGCCCAGCCCAGAACTCCTCACAGTGGGCTGCAGGCATATTACCAATAGTAAAAGCTAATGACTTTGGAAAAGCAGAAGGATTTTTTTCTACCGCATTTCTTTGTAAGAAAGATTTCCTATAGGTGAAAGTGACCCTAATGAAAAATGAACTAAGAAACACAATTAGGATTATTATAGCAGCGTTGAGTGACTGAGGGAACCCATCTGTTCAATACACCCCAACCAAGAACACCAAGGCTGCTGCAAAGGCCACAGGGTTCATTCTCCATCAGCCTCATGTTACTTTAAAACTTATTTTTCAAAGCACGGGTGCCTGGACAGCCGGGGCGGTGGAGCGCCTCGGGATAAAGACTTCCTGGTCACTGACCTCCTGCTTTTATCGCCATGCAAAGTGCTCTGCAACAACAAACGTACAGCCAGAGAGAACCCCCTGGAGATTCCCCGTGCCCTGAGTGCTGCACGTCATCGTCTCCCCTTTGAGCTGGTGAGTCCCCATCTTGGTATCTCGCTTGCGACAGCCCTGGGCTGAGACCGGGTGGATGAGGAGCTGCTTTGCAGCGCGGCTTGTGCGGAGGAGGGAACGGTCCAGGATGGCATCGGGAGGTACTCGGAGCCGCCGTGTGAGCTGCTGGGGCTCTCTGCTAGGAAGCCCTCCTGGGGCTGCTGTGGGGCTGCCCAGCTGAGGCTGGCACAGAAGGGAGGCAGCAGCACCCCCGCGCCCTGGAGGGTCCTGCCGGCCGGCTGCGGAGCTCCTCCATGCAGCTGTCTTTCCCTTGGCTTAATTTCAAGCATTCCTATTGATGCTATTTCCCCTCCCACACACCTCAGTGTGATGCCTGTTTAAATGAGCCCCTCTCTCCTCCATCCTATATCCACCCATACGTGTAGGTCGATTTTTCCACCACTCTTTGTGCCCATCTGCTGCACCTGGACCAGGACCCAGCACTAGTGTCACACAGAGCAACCCCCAGAGGGGACCGGCTGTGGGAGAACTGCTCCTTCCTACCCATCCTGGTGGAAACATTTCCTCCTCCACCTGCACTGGGGTCCTCTCCAATCCCTTGGGAAGAGCTTGACACCAGCTCCTGGTGTTGCTCTAGCACAGAGGGTGTGACAGATGCTCCTCCTTCGTGACTTGCCCTTGGTGTGTTTCCCTGCCCCTGAACACACACCTCCTGCCCCAGCTGAGGAAGGGAGCTGGAGCCTGGTGGCTGCCCAGCTCTGGACTGGAGCATCCCTAAGTTCCCACCTGGACATCATGCCCCAGGATGCAGCATCTCCCAGGAACCCTCCTAGCCCGCCGATGCCTTGAGGAGCCCCACGTGGCTGCTGGGCTCCTGCACGCTCCCTGACCAAGCCTGTGCTGGTCTTCCCTCCACAGATTTGTTTTATCTCTTTGGGAGCCTGATGCCTCCCATCTGTTCCAATGCCAGATGAAATTAAATATTTGTAGTTTCCAAGGGCTGTGGTTAGCAATAAACAAGTTAGCTAACGAGGATTTGGTGCGCCGGGGGGCTGGGGGTGCTCGCGTGGGCTTGCAGGCAAGCGGGTATGTGTGAGGGTGGGGTGCAGGGGTGTGTGTGCATACAGCTTTGTGTACATTTTTCCTTAACCAAACCTTCAATTTAAAATGGCTTTCCACACCAGAGCAGCTCGCGGGGCTCTCACTAGCCAGTAAACTCTACTTAGTTATTTACACCAAGTTTGTTTATTGCACAGTTCATGTTTATAAGCAACATTTGTCTAATCTTCCAAATCTTTCAGAAGGAATTTCAGAGGCCGCTTTTGGGGCTCGACCTCCTCTCACAGCACACAGGGCACAGCCTTGCCAGGGACAGCGGCCATCCCTCGGACGATGCTGCTCTCCTTACCCGAGCGCGCGCCGGTGGAAGCGGGATTTAAGGATTTTTCCCGTCGCATTCCTTAATTTACGTCTGTGTTTTAGCTGGTATTCTGTTGCTAAGTAACACTTCACAGTTTGGGAGCTTTACTGCACAGATGCTGCTCCCCACACCATGCTGGCTGCTGTTGGTTGCGGTGACCTCGGAGCCCGGGCAGCACCACCGGCCACAACCGCACCGGGCTGAGCCCGACCCCTCTGCCCGAGCCAACGCTACGTGCTCTGAGCGCACCGCACACACGCAACCACGGACGCTTCTTTTGAGCACCAAAGTTCACCAATTCTTGGGAGGTTTTTTGCGAGGTGGCGCTGACCATGCCTGACGTCACTGAAAATTAATAATTTGCAGTTGTTTAGAAGAAACATTTGGTTGATATTTCCTTTCCATGTACTGTGATCAGAACTGACCCAGTTTTTTTCTATTAATCTACTTTAAAAGTCGACTCTGAAAATGAGAAGCATTTCCTCTATTTCCACAAGTTTATTGTGTGTGAATCCCTAGAAGAATTTGGCAATAATAATAAAAATAAGGAACGATGATGCACCACCAAATGTATTTACTGTAATATCAGTAGTGCTAAGGATGTGCTTGGAAGCCCATGTAGATCACGGAATAACTTTTTCCCAAAGCACAGCTGGTTGAAACCATTTTCAGTAAAACACAATTTCATCTAAACATGCTCTTTTATCAGAACTGACACGTCCAGCAGAACAGCGCTCGCTTCACCGAAGGCTCTTCTTAGGAATGTTCTGGTCTACAGAAGTACAATCAAAAAATGTGAACTTTAGAGTTTAATGTGTTTGGTTTCTAATTATATATATATATTTAAGTCTCATACTTTAGGTCCCTGAAACCAATTCTGCTGTGCAGGGGAGCTCCTTTCTTCCTCCAACAAGAAGCTGCCAGCCGGGGAGCGGGTCTGCAAGCTGAGAACACAAACCGCTGCAGGAGCTAAATCCAGCTTCCTCCAAATAAGTCACAGCTACCGAGGCTTAAAATGCGGCTGGTTTTCCTCCTGCTTGTGGGGAAGAGATGTGTGCTTGGAATTAGGGCAGACACCGCAGAGGAGTCATTGTGGGGAGAGGTGGGTACAACCGCAAGGAAAATAGGTGGTTTTCACGCTCCTTCTAAAGAAAGAATTTTCACCCTTTAGCCAGCATCCAAGCGTGTTACCAGAACTGCCGGGCCCTGGGCAGACAATGCCCGACACCTACTACTCGACACCTCCTTTTTCCAGCTACTTTACCCCATGCATCCACTCCTCAACTCTAATGAGCCTTCCCTTCTCTTGCTTCCTTGATAATCAAGTGAAATAATCCAACTTCTCTGCTGCTCTAAGACCTTTCACTTTCTTCCTTGCTTAGTTTTCAGCCACATCACCCTCTGCACAGATGCAGCCCTGTCTTTGCCTGTGCTGATGGGTGAGGGCAGATTGAGGGTGGAAGCCCAGCCTGTGCCTGTATCAACCTGATACTTGCAGATGGTGAATCATTTTCTCGCTGGTGATTTCAGTTCCCCGTGAGCCGATCAGGTTGCAGGAGATCTTCTCTAGGCACAGCCAGGATCGGCACTGCCGTTCCTAGTTTGCCTTATAGGTGCCCCCCGAAGCCTGTGCTGCTCTCTAGAAGTTACTCCTCTCACCATTCACCTTTTGTGCCTGGCTGCAACCCGTGGCCCGAGCAGCACATCCCCTGGGCTCCCTGTTCCCTCCCAGCCCCGCAGCTTTCCCGTTTGCCTTCCTCACCCGGGAATCCCTGTCCCAGGGATGCCAGCCTGGCCATGGCTGCCACATGCTCAGACATGCTCTCAAACACTTATGTTATCGGCATGACTATTAAGTGCTCCTGAGCCCTCGCAACGTGCTCCACGGTAGCTGAGGAATTCCAGAAACCACCGTTCTCCTTCAGTGCCAGATGGGTTGAATTTAAGTTCTACTTCAGCCACTGCGATGTGCTAATGATGATGAGATTGGCGTGGAAAATGCTGTTTTCCACAAGATTAGAGAGGACTTTTATAGGGTAGGAGCCACGGAGAACTTTTCTGCCGCAAACTATCTTTTTCTCCAGTGTTACTGAACTCCTGAAGCAGCTCGGGGTTGATTGGAAAACCCCACGGTCGTTGTTTTCCCGGCTACTCTCATTCTGCATACAGGAATTTTCATTGTTACAGTAATCGGGACAGGAGAGATTCATCCAGAACGCTGCTATTTTCTGTGGTATCATTTCTATCTGTTACAGAGCCTCACCGTATCCAAATGAAGGAGAACCGCAACTTCTTAGCTTACGAGAGGCTGCAAAGCAAGTGCGCGAGGCGGACTACCTGAATCTCATTTCTTTCTCTACTTCAGGTTTTGCAGTGATGAGGTGTAGTGATGAGTTTTGATGAAGTGAT